>MU011995.1:41887-83199 GCA_011074415.1 Stictonetta naevosa
AGGGTTATGTACCACAATCCGTCACGTTTGATGCTTGTGAGGTGTTAAGCTTGTGGAGATTTAAATGTCCAATGACAATTGAGCAGAGAGAACAAATAACTGGGAGACCCAACAGCCAGACTGAGAATGGCTGTATGGAAATGATCCTCTATTGCCATCAGAGAAAGGGAGAAACTCAAGGAGAAAACAGGAGAGAAAACAGGAGGATCTCTTTGAAATGCGGCAGTTCGAACATTTGAGATTGAAACTGGGTATGGGGATGTGAATGCCTGGATAGAATGGGTCAAATATACTGTCCAGAGTCTCAACCATAGCAATTGCTATGCTTGTGCCTCGGGACGACCGATTGCCCAGATAGTGCCCTTCCCATTGGGGTGGACCAAGGATTCCCAGGGGATGCGATGTATGATTGCATTGTACCAAGAAAAGACTGCCTGGGGAAATGAGGCCTGTAAGTCTCTCTCTTTGCTGTTCCCTTCCTTGCATGATAGCAATATCAGGGTTCCCCCTGCACTCTCTACAGCTATAGGTAACCATACAGCTTGCCTCTCACGGCAGGGTGAGTGCTACCTGGCATCTGGGAGAATTTGCCTTGTGCACGAGGACCTTGAATGCTACCGAGGACCTTGAATGCTACCAAGGACTTGATGGGAAACTGCTCAAGACTTGAGATCCCCAGGGCAGATCTCTGGTGGTACTGTGAAGGGAAGATCTTATGGTCCACCCTACCATCTAATTGGGGAGGCACTTGTGCACTTGTTCAATTAGCTATACCCTTCACCCTGGCATTTGAAAGAGAAACATCACAAATACCCAGAAGTAAAAGAAGCTTAGGAGTATCATTCGATGATAAAGTGTACATAGATTGCATTGGGGTGCCTATGTTGGTTCACTCCTTGAAGGAGTGAAATACTTTCAAAGGGGGGAAATGTTGGTAAATGTTCACATAGCAACAGGTGTATTGGTAGTGATACCAGTATTGCTACTAGCAATGTATACCATAAATGCTTATCTGATCTAAACAAGAGAGAGTTGGGATAAATATTATGGGTATCTGGGAGATTATTGCTAGGTGAAGGAATAGTTTGAAAACTAAGGTAGATAAGGTAAATAGAGATGAGTAAAGGGACCAATCAGATTAATAAAGGGGCTGTGATTATAGAAGATGGAATATACATTTATCCAATGAATATGAAGACAACTGATGATTACGAGTATATTATGCAAATGTATGTTTCTGAATAGTATAAATGTTGTGTAAACAAATCGAACGAAGTTAGATTTGGGCAGACATGCCCCTAACTTCCGGCGCCTAATAAAAGCACCTTCATATAATCACCTTGTGATTATGTGTCTTTGCGAACGCTAACACTCTCACTCTCCCAGATGCTGTGTGGCACAACATTTTTTTTTTTCCCTGTCTTAAATATGCTCTCACAGAGGCGCAAAACAACATCACTTATTGGCTCAGCTCTGGTTAGCAGTGGGGCCCTTAACAAACATGGGGTAGCTTCTAGATCCTTCTCACAGAAGCCACCCCTATGGCACCCTGCTACCAAAACCTTGCCACGTAAACCCACTACAGCCCGTCATTGCAATCGCGAATAAATTACTACTTCACTGAGATTCTTGCCTGAGCCTAAGTTATTGGCTACAGAGTGTTTCTCGCATCCATTTCTAAGTTAGACATCATTACAGGACTCGGTTCAAGAAGGAAGGCCAAGATTGGCGCAAACAGAATAAAAGGGTTAAGGGGACTGTATCCTTACTCTTATTAGCACAACTTGGAAACAAAAACATGGTGGCTTTGAGATTCCCCTTTGCAGTCACTGGTTCCAGTGCAGAGTGATTTAACAGCATAACATGTTCAGGGAACTCCTCTTATGTGCAAATGACAGAGCAGAGGGCCCAACTATCTTATTTCTCAGGTTCTCAAGTGAGTTACCAGTTCTGGTTTGTTTCTGAATCAAGAAGACAAGTTCTAAAGAAATACCATACCAATATCAAACAGGAAAGCTTCCTTGCACAGTGAGGTATGTGGGAACAAAAATGTTGTTTTGGCACCAGAATCAGTAACATAAGCACAAGTACCAGGCATGCTGCTTCTTGGGAATGTTCATTGGTGGTGGTGGTGGGGGGAACAAGTACTAAATTGATATTCAACAGAAAAGCATTTACTGGGTGTATGTGACCATGTAAGAAAGAGTTTTTGTTTGTTTGTAGAGATGTTAAATTGTTTAGAGGGAAGGAACGTGGCATTGATATGCTTGCAGTGATAAGAAAGCTTACCAGACAATCTTGTAAAATGCAGACAACAATCAGACTCAGTGCAATTAAGTGAAAATCACGGGGTGTCAAGCCAAATCAGATAAGGGAAGAAACATTATCACTTCACAGAGTAAAAAGTCACTAGAAATTTGAAAGATAACAGGCTGGCAACTGAAAGCCATGTATTATCTGTAAAGCGTCAGAAGATAGGTTGTGAACCTGGGCTACACAGTCAATGGGGAAACAGGGGAGGGTCCTGGTCCTGGAGAAATGAAGTATATAAACGGTGCTATGTAACTAATAGGTGCGCTCCTGCTTGCGGGATGCCCGCCATTGCATTTGCGAATAAAAAAAATGCTACTTCACTGAGATCTTCACCTGAGCCTACGTTATCAGCCACAGAATGTTTCTCACAGTCATAAGCAGCACTTCTGAAAAGTTAGGCCCCATATACTCGCAAATCACAAGGGCCAAGAGAATCAGCACTGGTGTCTATACTTACTTCCCATGGATTTGCCAGGGTGGCTAGGAAAGCATTCCGTATACCTCAGATAGTTAAAATAAGGCATCTCAATCAATGGTTAGCCATCTAGGTAAGAACAATTTCTCTGGTTGTTTTGAGCAAAACCATGGCTATCTGCAAAATCAGGTTAAAGTCATCTGAGTTTAGGAGATTAGATTCTCAACTGATTCTGAGTCTACTTATTGTGTCCCCCTCCCCATAGCTATGAAAACTCTGAGTTTGGTTGTTAAACAAGAGCTATTCTACAAACCAAATGTGTGAGCAATATGGACAGGGATCTAACATACAGCATCTTACCATTTTATTTTATTGTTTTAACTAATTTTTCAGTTGAAGTGTTATTTTAGGACTTAAAACAAATGTGAAGTGCTTTTGTGAGATATAGTAATGAAAACCAGAATAAGGCATTATTAGACAGTGCTGCTAATGTTTGTGAACTTTTTCCACATTATTAGCAACATGTTGCTCTTGTAGTACAAGAATCATGTACCAGACTAATTATATTAAATGTATTTCTAGATTTACTCAACATTGATCTACATTGTATTTATTGTCTTTGACTAACTGGACTAAAATATTAGCAAATTATATTGAGAGGTACTTGAAAAAGCTTCTCCTCAAGCGTTATGCTGGGCACTTTTTCAGATAAAGGTGAGACAGGGAACAATATAAAGGATGTTGATTCTGTAGGTCTTAGCCAGCACAACTGTATGTCAAGGACCCCAAAGATAAGGGAGTAAAAGACTGTATGCATAGATAAGGGAACCAGAAAGAACTGGCTGGACTGATGGAGTCTGTCAAAGAAAGGAAGGGTCAGGAATTGAGCAGTGAAGACTCCTGGCCTTCATCAAAAGACCACCAGAGTACACCAGACGACCACCCAAGGACTCCAGTACACATGCGAATAGGGGCGGGAACCTATGTTAATGATTCTTTGGAGACTTGATGAATATACAAGAGACTTACGGGAAATGAAATGAATATGTATTTGTCCCACTAATATAAGCAAACTGCCAGCAACCCTTGGTGTGTGTGCGTGTTAGGTGGAGTGATCCCCCACACGCCCGGCACCATAATAAAGAATATCTGCTTAATAACTTTGGTTATTGAGTTTTCACTGCATCAGTTTGGCAACCCAGGTGGTACCCTCTCTTCGGCTGCGGGAGCCACTGAGACATGGGACTCTCTAGGTGCACCCTGGGAGATTCTCAGAGGGACTCCTCACCTCAGCTGGCTCACCGCAGAGACAGACAAGGACCATTTTTTGCAAAGGTATTCTTTTTGGAATTTTGTTTGGTTGGTATACCGCTGGTTTGGAATGTACCCGTAAAGCATAGAAGACATTCTACATTAGGTGCCATACTACTAGTCACTGGGTGTCCATGTGATTTAGTCAGTACTTTATTTTCATTTTGGATGTGTTCTGGCACTTTGACTCTGAATGTTTTCTTGACATTGAATAACAGAAAACGCTTAACAGATCACAGTTTATACTGGGAAGTTTGTTGCAATAAGTGATACTAGTTGTAGTAGTGATTGCTGTTTTGTGTGTTGCTTGAGTGAAAGGTGTAAGGGGCCTCTTTGTGTGACTTTGCTGTGTGAGTGAGACGCAGCATCGCTGTGAAGCCAGTGTGGAGTCCTGATCCAGGGTTCCGTTATTCTGCGAGGAATACGGCCGGAGATGGACAAAGCGTAAGAGATTGAGAAAAGGCATAATGGGAGCAACCCCAAGTACTATTGATAAGAAGACCCCTCTGGGGTGTATCTTGGCTCAGGGGAAGGAAAGGGGCATGCCACCCAGAGGAAATGTTAATCGTAAGACCTTAATTGAGTATTGTAACCAATGGTGGCCTCTCTATATTCTAGAGGACAGGGAGAAGTGGCCTCTTAATGGGACTATAAAATATAATACTATGTTACAATTAATGCTTTTTCTAAGACAGGAAGTGGGATGAAGTGACATATGCAGATATGTTCTGTAAGTTGAGAAATCATCCTGAATGGCAAAAGGACTGTGGAGTAAACTTAGACCCAGGGGACCCCTTAGTATTGGCCCTGGAGAGAGAACAGGGATAACTACCCAAACTTAGGAGATGTTGTTCAGGCTGCAGCACTGGGCAAAGGTGCCTGAAGTTATCTAACAAAAGGACAGAGGACGAAATAGAATTGCCAGAAAATTTGGGATATCCCTGTCTCCAACCTCCACCTGAAATTCCTCTTCCTTCGCCACCCCCTCTCAAGAGGGGAGAGGGGAAGAAGGTCTGGCTTGGGGCTCATTCATTATGACAAGAGCCCATAACAAAACCAAAGAAACTGCACCCCAGAGAGGGGAGCCTCAGGTGATAGCCCCTCTTTGACAAGTTGTAGGACCCAAAGGGCCAGCTCACATAAAGGTTCCTTTTTCCACAGGAAAATTAGAAACTCGAAGGACATGGCTAAATGCTACTGAGACAACCCAGATAAAGTAGCAAGGCGATTTGACTTAATAGTTAAAAAATCAGGATCCAGACTTGGGAGATATTGATCTAATGTTGGGGGAAATGATGGAAACAGAAAAGCATTCTTAAAACAGCCTAAATTCACGTTCAAGCTCACATTGCCAATGGAACCACTCAAGGAACTGTAGACGATTGTGTTCCCCTAACCAACCCCCACTGGGACTCTAATCACCCTGAAAATTATGAACGGTTATGTGAATACAGAAATCTGATTAAATTGCAAATTGAGAACGCAGTTCCGAAAGCCATAAATTATTCAACCCTATATAGGATCTACCAAGGTCCAAAAGAAACCCCTACAGAATTTTTCAACCAACTTCGAAATGCTATGAGAAAATATACCAATTTGGACCTGGCTTCGGAAGACAAACAGAGGCAATTGGCTAGCCTCTTTCTGGGGCAAGCAGCCCTGGATATCAGAAAGAAATTACAGAAATTAGAGGGGGCCAGACTTGAGAGACCCAGAAAGGTTACTGAATGCAGCGTGGAAAGTATTTAGGAATAGGGAAGATGTGAAGGAAAAAAAAAAAACTCTAAGGTGAAAGCCACGGCAACAGTGGCAGCACTAGAACAGAAAGAGAGAAGGGGTGTGGGGGACAAGGGGTTATTGAAAAAGGTAAAAGAAGGACTTTAGCAGGGTTTAGAGGAACATTAGGACAGAACCAGTGTGTGTACTGCAAGAAGGAAGAACACTGGAAAAAAGATTGCCCTAAGCTGCAGGATAGACTTGCAACAGTCGCCCTCACAGAATAGGGATGACGGGGACCTGGGGCATCTAACCTAGCAGATCCACTGGTTGAAATAAAGCTAGGGAATAAAGAAAGAGGCATGGATTTTTTGTTCGATACAGGAGCTTCTTTCTCCGTGTTAAACCAAAAACTGATTCCAGAAAGCACTGAGTCTGTAAATGTAATAGGAGCAACTGTCCAACAGGAAAAAGCATTCTTTTTAAAACCCTTGAAATTTAAATTGGGAAAAGTGATTGGAATACATCCATTTTTATACTTACCCAATTCACCAAGGCCCTTATTAGAAAGGGACTTGCTGGAAAAATTGGATGCAAAATTTCTTTTGAACAAGGGAAAATTGAAATAAAAGTAACATATTAAGCTCTTAAGTCTGTCCCTTGCGAGTCCCGAGAAAGCTCCAGACAGGACTCCCTGGACGGGTGTAATTATGAACCAAGTGTATCCAGGAGTTTGGGCTACAGGAATACCTGGGAGAGCAAAGAATGCAGTGCTTGTAAAAATTGATTTAAAGGAGAATGCTCCCAGGGTTTGCCAAAAGCAATACCCACTAAAGGTGGAAGGCAGAAGGGGAATGAAAGGAATAATCAATAACTTTCTTAAATATGGACTATTAGTAGAATGTGAGTCAAAATATAATACTCCTATCCTCCCAGTTAAAAAGGCAGATGGAACTTATTGTATAGTCCAGGATTTAAGGGCCATCAATAGGGTCACAAAAGATTTATACCCTGTAGTAGCCAACCCCTATAACCTTTTGACAAAATTAGAAAACAGTCAAGTTTGGTTCACGGTACTAGATTTAAAGGATGCCTTTTTCTGCCTGCCCATGGTGACTGAAAGCCAGAAACTCTTTGAATGGGAAAATCTCAATACAGGACGAAAAACTCAGCTTACTTGTGGGAAAGGAATTCGCAGGTGGCTTTGCGCTGTTTCACACATCCCTGAATTAGAGATAATGAGGAAACAAGCGGTAGAAACAAAAACTTGAGCAAGGTCGAGATAAAGTAACTTGGCTACAGTGTTAAAGATGAGCTTTGGGCAGTGGCCAATTGCTGGCTGGCTTGAGGCACGTGTCTGAGGGTCTCTAACCAATTGTATGACAGATTCGGGCACGTGGGGCTATGGGGAAAGTATATGTAGTGGTGAAAAATGGCAATAAAGGTCTCCTGTTCAAGAGCCATCAGGAGTCCGTGTCTCATCCCTTCACTTACTTGGACTGTGTTACCACAGGGGTTCAAGAATAGCCCCACCATATTGGGGAACCAGCTAGCCCGTGATCTTGAAGCTTGGGAAACCCCTTCAGGAAAGGGGACACTGTTGCAATATGTAGATGACCTGCTAATAATAGCTATCGAAGAAGAAAGTGAGTGTGTAGAATGGACTATTAGTTTACTAAATTTTCTCAGATTAATCGGATATTGAGTTTCTCAACAGAAAGCCCAGCTGATACAGCAACAAGTCACCTATCTAGGTTATGAATTATCCAGTGGACAGTGATAACTTGGACCTGAGAGGACGGAGGTAATTTGCTGAACTCCATTGCCCACAATGGTAGAAGAACGTAAAGCATTCCTAGGAATGACAGGTTGGTGTTGACTTTGGATTTTTAACTATGGAAACCTAAGACATTGTATGAGTTGATAAAGGAAAGTTCTGGCCAGCTGATTTGGGCCCCTGAGACCCATAAGGCCTTTGAAGACCTGAAAAAAGAACTGATGCACGGACCAGCATTGGGGTTGCCAGATGTGTCTAAACCCTTTTTGTTGTTTTCACATGAAAACCAAGGAATGGTACTGGGGGTGCTCGCCCAACATTTATGTCCCTACAAGAGAGCAGTAGTATATTTCTCCAGAAAGCCAGATGAAGTAAGCAAGGGGTGGCCAGGATGTTTGCGTGTGGTAGCCGCATTTATCCTACATATCCAAGAAGCCTGAAAGTTCACTTTGGGCCAGAAGATGACTGTTCTAGTGTCACACACAGTGTCAGCAGTACTAGAACAAAAGGGAAACCATTGGCTTTCCCCTTCAAGATCTATGAAATACCATGCCATACTAAGAGAATCCGGTGATGTGAAGATTGTAGTCACTAATATTATGAACCCAGCCTCTTTCCTCAGTAACAAAGTTTCCAAATCACCCATTCACGATTGCATCGAGATCATGGAAATTGTATAATCCAGCCAACAGGACTTAAAGGGTACACCCATAGAAGATGCAGAGAACTGGTATGAAGATGGCAGCAGCTTCATTCACCAGGGAGTTGTACTGGGTCTGGCTGGGATGTTAACTTTCCCTGCAGCAGCCCATACAGTGCTGCGCTCTGCACTTGTAGCTAGAACAGTAGTGGTATCACACTGGTGTTGTGTCTGCTGCTGAGCAGTGCTGGTACAGCATCAGGACTTTCTCTAACCCTCCTAGGGGGTGGGCAAAAAAGTGAGAAAGAAACATCACCAGGGCAGCTGACCTAAACCAACCAAAGGGATATTCCATACCATATGATGTCACACTCAGCAATAAAAGGTGGAAAAAGGAAGAAGAGGGGAGGGGTGGGACCTCGTTGCGAAAACGTCTGTCCTCCTACCAAACACCGGCTACGTGTGTTGAGACACTGCTTCAAGGACGTGGTCAAGCATCGCTCCTTTGTGGAAAGTAGAGAGTAATTTCTTTCCTCTGCACTTCCACATAGCCTTTACTTGTTTTGTTATTCCCTTTCCCCCTCCCTCTTCCCCTTTCCCTTTTTTTCCCTTTAGGTGAATTGTTTAATTAATATTTCCTTAATAATTTTTTTCTCTTCAATTAAATTATCCTTATCTCAACCTGTGAGTTGTTCTTTCCTTTACTTCTTCCCCTCCTCATCTGAGGAGGGGGAGTGAGAAAGCAGTTGTGCTGTTCAGCTGCCTAGCACGGTAAAACCACCACAGGAGTTCGCCTCGCAGGGTATGCGGTAACAACACTTAATAAGGTAATTGAGGCAAAGCCTCTTTCCCCTGGAACATCAGCCCAAAAAGCAGAAGTCATCGCCTTGATAAGAGCTCTTGAGCTGGCAAAAGGGAAAAGAATTAACATTTGGACAGACTTGAAATATGCCTTTGGTGTCGTGTGTGCACATGGGGCAATTTGGAAGGAGAGAGGACTCTTAACAGCTTCAATTAAACATGCAGAACAGATACTGAAGTTACTCCAAGTGGTATACCTGCCTATTAAAGTTGCCATTATGCACTGTAAAGGACATCAAACAGAGGATACTGCTATTGAAAGAGCAAATAGATTGGCTGACACAGAAACCAAAGGGGCAGCAGAACAGGCATCTGAGAGTCAAATTTTGGCACTAGTACCAGGAACAGAAAACCAGGCATTAACAAAAGCCTTAGAAAATGAAGTAGAATAGTCTAAGATCGATAAGCAATTAATTGAAGATGTAAATAGAAAAATATTACCTACAGGTTTAGCACAAATAAATAATTGGAGAATCGTGGTACCCTCTAAACTATTATATCAGAGGGTAATTGAAGAACATAATAAAACATGCTGGGGAGCTGAAGCATTATATGAGTTTTTAAGTAGAAAATGGATAGGATGTAACTTGCATACCACTGTCTGACAGGTATCGAAACTGTGTCATATGTCTTAAAAATAACCCACAGACAGGAATCAAACCTCAAATGGGAACAATAGGGAAGGGAAATGTTCCTGGGGAACAGTGGCAAATTGATTTTTTCAAACTCCCAAGAAAATGGGAGTTTAGATGTCTATTGGTACTAACAGACCCCTTTTCCAGATGGCCAGGAGTATTCCTGTGTAGAATTAACAAAGCCAGAGAAGTGTCCAAAGTATTGTTGAATGAAATTATACTGAGATTTGGTGTACCCTCAGTAATGTCATCTGACAGGGGACCACAGTTCACTGCAGAACTGACCCAACAAGTCAGCAAAGTTCTGGGGATTGATAGGCAACAACACACTCCATATAGGCCACAGACAAATGGCCAAGTGAAAGAGAAATGAATCATTTGATAAAACAATAGATTGCTAAGATCTGTCAGGACACCAATATATATCAGTATCAGGCACTACCCATGGCAATTCTTAGAATTAGAACAAGGCCTAGGACCAAGGAAAAACTAAGCCCCTTTGGAATATTGTATGGCAGGCCTTACCAAATGCCATACAAAGGAGAAGATCTAATAGAAGTAGGAAACCAATATTTATGACAACATATTATAGTTTTGGGCAAGCAACTAGAACAAATCAATAAGAACATTTTAGGCACAAGGCCAGGGGGATTAGATCACCCCATTCACCCTTTTAAACCTGGAGAGTGGATTTATATAAAGAATTTTTCAGGTGAGCCACTTGAAGAAAAGTGGGAGGGACCATAGTTGGACTTGATGATCCTTAAGGGTCCCTTCCAACTCAGGATATTCTATGATTCTATGATTCCTCACCACCTTCGCTGAAATTAAGATCAAAGAGCGATCTGCCTGGATTCATTACAGCCAGGTGTAGAAGGTTCCTGATGGACAGTGGACTTCAGAAGTGACTGGACCTCCAAAACTACGATTACACAGATGCTGAAATGTTTCAAGTTATAACTACTAGTGTTTTTATAAGTATTGCTATTGCTACATGGAATCTTAATACACATTATACGTTAACACAGAATATCTCCCTGATTTTAAACAAGACCAATTGTTGGATATGTACTTAAATACCTGAATCTGGAGGAAAGACAGTTTGATTGTTATACCAATACCTAAAGAGGAATTTACACCAGAATTGTGGATGAGCCCGACTTGGAATGTGGCCACTGATAGGAACCAAAAGTTAGAAATTACTAGTCTTGAAACTGATGCTCCCTATTGTGTGTTTGAAGGTGTAATCCCCCAAAAGGTATGGGAAAGGTAGACTGTGAGAGGGGTACATATGTAGGAAGCCACACTAGTGATCAGACTTCAGATATCAGAACCTTTTTGAACCCTAACATTACTACTGCCTAGCCAGTACCAGAAGGGCGTGGATGGTATTGGTTGTATAATGGCACAGCCTATAAAATGTTACCTGAAAATTGGGAAGGGACCTGTACCTTAGGCGTGGTAGTCCCCAATACGTCAATACATGCCTCCCTCCACTCTCAAGGAGGATGGCTTAGATCGCCCCTCAAATGGATTCAAAGATGGAATCCTTTAATAGAGATACTGTCTGCTTTTCATAGCTTTGTTAGGTGGTATCTTCCTTGGTTATGGGTGAGTGAATTAGAAAAAGCAATAGTGAACAGTTAGAACAATAGAAGGTATTAAGAACAAAACCTTAGATGCCATCCAGGCAATCCAAACAGAAGTATCCAGTTTGTCAGTAGTATTACAAAACAGGATGGCTCTAGATCTTCTATTAGCCTCCCAAGGAAGAGTATGCACAGTAATAAGTACTAGCTACTGTATGTATGTGGATCAAAGTGGAAGAATTGCCACAGATTTACAGGACATTTGGGAACATACCAAGATATTGCATGAAGTCACTAAAGATGACACCTCATGGTGTTTTCAAGAATTATGGAACAAACTGACTTCTTGGTTACCAAACTTTTCTTGGCTTAAGCAATTGTTTATAGGAATATTGATCTTGCTTTTACTAGTATTCTTAACATGTATTAGTATAGTGTGCCTTTTGGTGCTAAAAGCATCTGGTCCTACTACAAAGTCAGTTCAGAACCGCTACATAGTGTGCAATACTAAACTGCATTTTCAAAATAAAGCCACATAGCAGCAACACCAGTCACAACTCTAAAGCTACCACTCATGAAAACGTTTCACCAGAAACAAACAGGCTTTCTTAAACTATTGTTTTAAAACAACAGAAGAAGAGAGGAGTTTGAACAACCAAAGATAATTAGTCCTCAAGCTACTGGATTAATTAAAACTCATGAAAGTTACTCTCATGTTTACTGAGAAGAGTTGTTTTTATAAACTTATTTCCACAATCATTAAAAATGCAATAAAATGAAGTGTCTATCATGGATCTTCAAAAACAAACAAAACCAAAAAACCACAACAACCCACACAAACATTAAGTATTTTCCCATAATGTTATAGAATAAAATTGTAGAGAAAGAAACATGCAAACATACCCAATACCTTACACATACCATTAATGCAGATATCTCTGCCGTGCCTTCCTTCAAAGCAAAGAGTACCATCAGTGACTGCATCCAACATCTCTGAAAAACAGCTAACTATTGAGCAACAGTAGAGCTCATGGGGGTTTGCTGAAATGAAAACAAAAATACTTTCTCAGAAAATATTCCAGCAAGACATTGAAGTGTAATGCACAGAGAATGACAGTATATCTTTACCACACTATCCACTGTCTTTCTCTAACATTTACTGACAAGAAATAGCATAATTAGAAGCAGCTACCAAAGCAATGGTAGTAATACCAACTTCTAAGTGGCAGAGGCCTGATAAATACCACTAGAGTAGGAAACAGCTAGAGCCCAGTACCCTCACACCTGCCATACCTCCCCCCTTTCTGTTGCTGATATATTAACAGCCAGCTGGCTGAGTTGAGTAGTAACAAGGCCATCAATTGGGATGGAGAAAGGGACAGGAAACTGGCAAAAACAACAGTCATCAATGAGGGGAAAGGAGGAATTTGGGAGTAAGATTGCCAAGACTAAGCAACTGGTTTTTATCAGCTGATGACTGAGTGATTTCAGATAATTTATAACTCCTGATCAGTACTGCCAATCTCTCTCAGTGAGCAGTGAAATGATTGCTTCTCATCTTCTGTGTCAGTCAAGGGTTGGCAGTTAATAAATTATTATTATTATCAATTAATATAGTTAATAAATTATTAATAACAATATATTAAAGCTGACAGTTAATAAATTATTTCAAACAGTTGACTTTTTTCCTGGTTGGCAATTTATGAAATGGCGATAATACTGGTGGGTCTAACATATCCAGGCTTGTTTTGAATAGATGTGCAATAGAGAAGAGAAAAACTGCAGCAAAAGCAATCTGTGGGTCTCCAAGATTCTCTGTAAGGGCTCGGCCTTATTCTAGTCCATGCATGGAGTAAAAAGAGACAAACAGGCACCTGCCCCACCTCACAGATGCTGGTCTTTGGGAACTTGAAATTTGAAACTCAGGCTTAGGAGAGTCAAAGGACACAAGTTTGATAAATAAGCTGTATAAACAGAGGATGTGCTAGAATCGAAACCATGGTCAAAGCCAAGAAGGACATAACCTCTGCCCTCATATCACTACCCTAGAAACCCTCCAGCACAGTCACAGAATTGTAGAATGGCTTGGGTTGGAAGGGACCTTAAAGATCATCCAAGTGCCAACCCCCCTGCCATAGGCAGGGATGTCATCCACTAGATCAGGCTGGCCAAGGCCCCATCCAGCCTGGCCTTGAACACTTCCAGGGATGGAGCATTCACAGCTTCTCTGGGCAACCTGTTCCAGTGCCTCACCACCCTCATAGTAAAGAATTTCTTTCTAATATCTAACCTAAATCTCCCCTCTTTTGGTTTATAGCCATTTCCCCTTGTCCTATCACTCTACTCCCTGACAAAGAGTCCCTCCTCAGCTTTCCTGTAGGCCCCAGTCAGAGCTATTTGACTGAAAGAAAAGCTATCCACTGTCACATCCAGCAGAGGAACTGTCTTGTGCTCCTGGTCTGTTCCAAGACCCTGGTCTAGCCAAGTGCCACAACAATTTGTTCATGTTCAGCAAGAACAAAATTCTTTGCTGAGCAAAGCAGTAGGACTAAAAATTGCCAGTCAGTAGGAACTTCAAGGCACCAATATTAAGACATTTTACCAAAATCTCCCTGGGTGCTGCAGAGGTGCCTCTGCTGAGTGACAGTTTCATCCTGTGCCTGACAGCCAACAAATACTGCTCCCCTGGTCTCAGAGCAATGCAGGGTAACTATAAATTGATATCCTGGCTGATGAATTTCTGTTTCCTCTTCCTCCTTTGTTGATCTTGCTTGTGTCATACAAAGAGCTGTATTTAAAATTGGACAAGTTTCTAGTAATGAGAGAAATTCATTTTTTTTGCTAATGCAGAGTTGATTATAGAACTGCCAGATGTACTTCAGTACAGTAGTTAATGCCATGGCTGGACAAAACTGGAAACAGTGAGCCCACAATAGCCACCTACCCCCATAAACAGTCATACAAAATGATGTTAGATGAAGGATCAGCACAGGACTTGGTCAACTCTCTGTCTAAATACATGTCCCCTGAAAGCTTGCCTGAGGAAGCTAGGATTATTGTAAGCTAGAGTTTAGCAGCAAGAAAACACTTCAAATGATGTTAATAGAATGTAAGAATAAAGTTGCAAACATTAAGGACCTCACAGATCATGAGGGAGACATGCAGCTCTACACTGAAATTCTGGCTGCTGAGAAAACAGGTGAAAATAGACAAACCTTTTAAGCCACAGAAGAAATATTTGCTTGATATTTGAAGGATTTGGCAAAAGGTCACCAAAATCCAGGATGTTCCATCCACAGCAGCATCCAGTTTGGAGCAGCAGGAGCCTTTCACTGAGCACCAGAGTGTTTGGCAAAGGTTCTGGAAAAGAAAGAAATCTGCAGCAGTCTGAAGCAGAGCTGAAGAACTCCTATGGCCAAGAGTTTCAAAATATTTCCCATGGTTTTGTACATCAATTTACAAAGTCTTATAAGGGATGTATTTTCAGAGACATGTTCAAAGTTTTCCACAAGTTAGGACTCACCAAGGGTCCAAATTCAGGTAATCCTCATTAGTGTACAAGGAGGGACTATATGACAAATACAAAACAGTCAATACTTTCTATCAAGTTAACTAAACAAACTATATTTGTGAGTTTAAATATTCTCCTCATCAGCTGATCACCTCCCAGCTACACACAGGAAAAATGTCTTTACAAAGTTTGGGCACTACTGTTTATAGTGAAGGTGAACAGAGTATGTATTATTTTAATTTGAAGAGTACTAATGAATACAGTATTCAATTTTGTATTGCTGCTTGCCTGAAAACATACAGTGAAATCAAATAAGGTTACAGAAACCAGCTATGTAAATGAAAACAATGTCATGTCTCCAAGTACAACAGCCAGGTTAACGTTCATGAACTCCCAAAAATGGAGGAGAAAGAGATCAAAACACAGGTATCTTAAAACATCAGCCAAGCAGACAGTGAGGGAATGATCTAAAAGAAGAAGTCCAGGCTAGCTGTCTGAGAAAAAAAGCCTAGTAGGCTGGGAAGAGCAAGGGCTCTGGTTGGTGAATACTGGCATATTAACAAACTCAGAAACAGGTGCCAGTTCAATGCAGTTCCCTGTTAGTAAAGCACAGAATTTCAGCTTCTGCTCTGCATGCAGTGGTCAGCTCTCTACACAAGGGATAGAAACTCCTGAAAGTCAAAGCTAGCAGGTCAAGAATCATTACAGCAACCTTATAACAACTGCTCTTCACTCAAGCAGAACTATTCTATATACAGAGAGGAGAGAAATCAAGGGCAATTCCCCCTTGACAGAGGTGGTTAATACATCTCATGCAGACTTGACACAGTTCACATACAAATCAGCTTCTCTTTTGGTTTACACACAGGAGCCCTGCATACTTAGGAAATCCTAAATATGTGGAAAACCATTTCCAAGTTGGAGAAAACCGGGGTGTCAAAGAGACTGTGTGGTCCCCACTGGAACAGCAGAAGCAAAATCCCAGGAGCTCTGGGCCAGGTCTTGGCTGAGGGTCTTTAACTGCAGAGTTCAGTACTGGGAAAGGGAGCAAACCTGGCAGCATTTACCTGTGAAACTGGGACAGCTATGTGTCATCACATAGAAGGACCAACAAAAACTATCCCACCAGCTTCCACCGGGACTCTCAAAGTAAAAAAAAATTGCTGAGCTTGGAGCTAACACTGGAATTGGACACTTGAGAAAATGCAGCCCCAATGAGCTAGCAGCAACATTTGGCTGAATTTGAAATCAAAAACTTGGCTGCTGTTTTCTGGGATGCTTCTACTTAAAATAGCTAAGCTTAGGCATAGTCTGTTTTGAGAGAGATGCCTCTTATTTATGTTCTGCATTGTGTGTTCACCAGGAAATAAACTTGATAATATGAAACATTTCAAAGTATTTTACATTTCCAGTTGAAAATACATTGTCTGGGATATTGCATCTCTGCTCATTTAGCTGCTTTTGGCCAATAGTTACGAGCCAGAGGTTGTTTTGCAGTTGCCTATTTATAGTTCAAGAGTAGCATTACTGTGCAACTCTTTGTGGAGCCATCATTGTCAGCATGTAAAGGCAGAGCTAACTGAATTTTCTGGATGATGAATTTTCCATGTATCAGATCTTTTCTCCATCTCTAAGAATACTGGAAGACTGTTTACTTTGTACTTTGGGAAATACAGGAAGAACAACCAGAAATTCATGACTGTAACATGGACTCACTGCAAGGCAAGTCATTTTATCATCAGCAACATAGTGTGTACACTTTCCATTCTATCTGTAAGATCAGGGTCTATGCCTTGAAGAGTCCAATGTAAAAAATCACAGTTTCACTGAAGTCAGTGGAAGTTTTGGAGATAAGGAGTGGAGGCAATAAGATAAGGATGCTGAGCTCCTACAGTCTGTCCTATAGAAAGCTACAGATCCACTTACCACTTGGAAAACTCCTCCCCCTAATCTATATTTTGTTTTTCTTTTCACATTACAGTGATGACATTTATGTACTTCACAAGATACTAGAGGACTTTTGGCTTAAATGGTTCATGGAAACCACCATCAGAATTCTAAACCTCAGTCTTTGCTAAGTGTAATCACTGAACCTTTGGGCATCTTCAGCTAAATGCTGATTCTTCTCTCAAAAAGAATCTGTGGATTGAATTCAGACAGACATTAAAAGTTACACAACAAACAGCTTGGTCGGTGAGTGTTAAGTAAATAGTAGAAAGGTAAATAATAGTCAGACCTCTTAGATGAAATGCCATGCAAACTATACTAATTCACAATTAATTTTCTTGCCAGTGCAGCTACCTGCAAAACACAGTCCTTGCACTAAAAAACAAAACAATATCATATCAATTAATTTTCTGACTGGTCCATCAGGAGATGTTGAATGTAAAGGCCTACAGGTTCAAACCCAAGGAGACACAGAATGAATCAGCACTGCAAAATTACACTTTAATCTTCTATCTGTACCGTTGGACAAATTACACTAGCTGAGGAAACTGAAACAGCAAATGAAAGCAATTTTTCAATATTTTTCAGATTCAGTAGTTGCAGTTTAACACTGGTAATCGTGTTATCTGTTAAGGCTAAGGAGATTACACAGAATCACAGAATGTTAGGGATTGGAAGGGATTTTGAAAGATCATCTAGTCCAATCCCCCTGCCAGAGCAGGAACACCTAAATCATGTCACACAGGAACGTGTCCAGGCGGGTTTTGAAAGTCTCCAGAGAAGGAGACTCCACAAGCCCTATGGGCAGCCTGTTCCAGTGTTCTGTCACCCTCACCGTGAAGAAGTTTTTTCTCACATTTAAGTGGAACCTAAGCTGGAACCTCCTA
This sequence comes from Stictonetta naevosa, assembly GCA_011074415.1. Lineage (NCBI taxonomy): Eukaryota > Metazoa > Chordata > Aves > Anseriformes > Anatidae > Stictonetta > Stictonetta naevosa. Next base: position 59,490 of record MU011995.1, read on the forward strand.
TGTTCCAGCTTAGACCCATTGCCCCTTGTCCTATCATTGGGTGTCACCGAGAAGAGCCTGGCTCCGTCCTCCTGAAACTCACCCTTACATATTTATAAACATTAATAAGGTCACCCCTCAGTCTCCTCTTCTCCAAGCTAAAGAGACCTAGCTCCCTCAGCCTTTCCTTGTAAGGGAGATGCTCCACTCCCTTAATCATCCTTGTGGCTCTGCACTGGACTCTTTCAAGCAGTTCCCTGTCCTTTTTGAACTGAGGGGCCCAGAACTGGACACAACATACTTGATGTGGTCTCACTAGGGCAGAGTAGAGGGGGAGGAGAACCTCTCTCGACCTATTAACCACACCTCTTCTAATACACCCCAGGATGCCATTGGCCTTCTTGGCCACAAGGGCACAGTGCTGGCTCATGGTCATCCCGCTGTTCACCAGGACCCCCAGGTCCTTTTCCCCTTCACTGCTTTCCAGCAGGTCAGTGCCCAACTTATACTGGTGTCTGGGGTTCTTCTTGCCCAGATGCAGGACTCTACACTTGCCCTCATTGTATTTCATTAGGTTTTTCCCTGCCCAACTCTCCAGCCGTTCTAGGTCCTGCTGGATGGCAGCACAGCCTTCCGGCATGTCAGCCACTCCTCCCAGTTTAGTGTTGTCAGCAAACTTGCTGATGGCACACTCCATTCCCTCATCCAAGTCATCAATGAATATATTAAACAACACTGGTCCTAGTACCGACCCTTGAGGGACTCCACAAGATACAGGACTCCAACTCGACTCCGCCCCATTGACCACAACCCTCTGGCTTCTTCCCTTCAGTCAGTTCACAGTCCACCTCAATACCCGATCATTCAGACCACACTTCCTCAGTTTAGCTGCGATGATGCTATGGGAGACGGTGTCAAAGGCTTTACTGAAATCAAGATAGACCACATCCACTGCCTTTCCATCATCTATCCACCTGGTTATGTCCTCATAAAAGGCTATCAGGTTGGTCAAGCACAACTTCCCCTTGGTGAAGTCATGTTGTCTGCTCCTAATGACCCTTTTATCCTTGATATGTCTAGATACAATGCCAAGGAGAAATTGTTCCATCACCTTTCCAGGGATGGAGGTGAGGCTGACCGGTCTATAGTTACCTGGGTCCTCCTTCTTGCCCTTTTTGAAGACTGGAGTGACATTTGCTTTCCTCCAGTCCTCAGGCACCTCTCCCAGTGCCCATGACTTAGCAAAGATGATGGAGAGGGGCCTAGCAATGACTTCTGCCAGCTCCCTCAGCACCCGCGGATGCATCCCATAAGGACCCATGGACTTATGGATGTCCAGCTTGCTTAATCAGTCCTTAACCCAGTCCTCATCAACCAAGGCAAACTCCTCCTTTATTCCGACTTTTGGGGCCTCAGAGGTACACGGCTCCTCAGGAGAGCCTCTGGCATTATAGACAGAGACAAAGAAGGCATTCAGTAACTCTGCCTTCTCTTTATCTTCTGTCACCAGGGCACCCACCTCATTCATTAGTGGGCCTACATTGCCTCTAGTGTTAGTTTTATCTGCAACGTATTTAAAGAAGCCCTTTCTGTTGTCCCTGACCCCTCTTACAAGGTTTAATTCTAGGGAGGCCTTAGCTTTCCTAATTGCCTCCCTACATCCTCTGACAACAGACTTATATTCCTCCCAAGTGGCCAGCCCCTCCTTCCATGATCTGTAGACTCTCCTCTTCTACTTGAGTTTGCCTAGCAATTCCCTGTTTAACCATATAGGTCTCCTGGTCCTCTTTCTTGACTTCCTACCTGTTGGGATGCTCTGAGCTTGAGCTCGGAAGAAGCAGTCCTTGAACGCTAACCAGCTATCTGGGCCCCCTTTACCTTCAAGTACCTTGTACCTCAACCTTCACCACTTCAACCAGCTCCTCCTCGTTAGTGAGGACAAGATCCAGCAGCACTCCTCTCCTAGTTGGCACATCCACCATTTGCATCAGGAAGTTATCATCAATACACTGAAGGAACCTCTTGGACTGCAAATGGCTGGCTAAGTAGGCCTTCCAGAAAATGCCAGGGTAGTTAAAATCCCCCACAATAACCAGGGTCTGTGATCGTGAGGCTGCTATCAGCTGCCTGTGGAAGGCCTCATCAACTTCCTCATCCTGATCTGGTGGCCTGTAATAGACACCCACAACAGTATCCCCCATGCCAGCCTGCCCCTTAATTCTCACCCACTGACTCTCAACTCGCTCCTCACCCGTCCCTGGACAGTACTCAATACACTGTAGTTGCTCTCTCACATAAAGAGTAACTCTGCCACCTCGCCTTGCTGGCCTGTCTTTCCTGAGAAGGACATAACCATCCATGACCACATTCCAGTCATGTGAGCTGTCCCACCATGTCTCTGTAATTGCCACTAAATCATAGTCTCCTGACCGAACATGGATTTCCAACTCCTCCTGCTTATTCCCCATGCTACATGCATTGGTGTACAGGCATTTCAGGGAGCGAGCTGAGCACTCTGATTTCACCCTAGGGGGGTGGTAGGCCTCCCGGTCTTCATCACTGCTAGGGCACTGCCCCACCAGTGCAAGCCCAGCTACAACCCCCTCCCCCTTCGGATCTAGTTTAAAGCTTTCCAAATGAGCCCTTTTGCCCCTGTGAGATAAACCTTTCCCATGTATTACTGTCAGGCCTGGTGTCTTATAAAACCAACCATTATCAAAGAACCCAAAGAACACCAGTCACGTAGCCAGTCATTTATGGACCAGATCATTCTATTCCATCCCACATCATCACCCCAGAATGGAAGGAGGGAAGAGAAAATGACTTGTGCTCCAGACTCTTTCACCAACCGTCCCAAGGCCTTGAAGTCTTTCTTCATTCCCCTCAGACTACAGGATGCAGCTTCCTCTCCACCTATCTGGAAGATCAGTAGTGAGTAGTAGTCTGTCAAGCGCACCAGGCTGGGGAGCGTCCTGGTGATATCCCTGATCCAGGCTCTAAGTAGACTACAGACTTCCCTTCAACAAGGGTCAACTCTGCATATTGGGCCCTCTGTTCCTCTCAGAAGGGAATCTCCTACTACAGTTACCCTTCTTTCTTTCTTTTCAGAGGCAGTCTTGAGGCATGGTGTCAGCTGCCTCTTCTGACGTGACCTCGTAGGCGGGCCTTCTACCACATCCTCACCTACCTCTCCTTCAAGATTCAGGGCCTCAAACGTATTACGGAGGGGCACCTGGGGAAGCAAGGTAGGTAGGGAGGGGGTTGCCTGCAACGCCAAACTGGGACTCGCTTCCAACCTTCCTCATCTTTTTGGTCCCCTCCCTCTGCCCGATAGCTACAGGGCAGGGACTTTACCACCCTCTGGGGGGCATCCCTCTGGCACACCAGGGAGTTACTCCACCAGTCAATCTCCTGCTCACACGCCCTGATTCTCCTTAGTCACTCCACCCCTTCCCTGAGCTCAGCCACCATGATGAGCATACCTTTCACCTGAGAACAGGCAGTCTCCCCGCTGCCCTCCCCCAGCAGTGGCTGGCTCAGGCACTCCCTGCAGCCACAGACCTGAACAGCCATGTCTCTGGTCAGGCCCTCCATCTGGGTCACCACAGCCTTTTTGGAGTGAGCTCTCTGCCTAGTGAACACCATGATAGGTGTGTGATCTCGCAGACTGTCAAGAGTTGGTGCAGAGTTCCTGTGCCCTGCCACACCAGCTGCACACTGGTGCGCACGCACTGCTGGCCCCTCCCTGCTCGCGGTGGGCAGCAACGCATAGCTGGCCTCCCAGAGGCTTTTACTAGGCAGAGGGCATGGGCGCAGTCACCGTTGCCCTGGCAACACCCACTCCCTGTCAGCCTCTCTCGGGAGTACTGGCGGGTGCTGCCTGGTCACGCTGCTGTCCCGGGCCACCCCTGGCAAAGCAAGGGCCCGAGATCCCCCTGTAACTCATGGTCGGACCCTGAGGCTGCACCAGCTCCAAGACCGCAAATCTCGACTACTGAGGAATTAATCAGAAATAATCCCTCTAATAGGAGAGTAAATGAGGATATGCATAATTATCCAAATGGAATAAAAAATTAAGATCTTCAGTCCCCAATCCACAGTTGTGCACAATACCTTGCCTAGTGTGGGAATAAAAATGTCGTTTTTGCACAGTTACATTGTTTAGAGGGAAGGAATGTGGTATTGAGATATGCTTGCAGTGATAAGAAAGCTTAACAGACGACCTTGTAAAATGCAGACAACCAGAATCCATTGAGAAATTAGGCAGAAATCACTGTGTAAGAAACATTACCACCTCAAAGAGTATAAAAGTCAAAAGAAAATTGACTTATAACAGGCCGGCAACTGGAAGCCATGTATTGTTTGTGAAGCAGCGGGTAGACTGTGAACCTGGATTACCCAATCAATGGGAAAACAGGGGAGGGTCCCGGTCGTCGAGAAAAAAAGTATATAAACTGTGTTATGGAACTAGTAGGTGCGCTCCTGCTTGTGGGACGCCCACCATTGCAATCACGAATAGAAATGCTACTTCACTGAGATCCTCGCCTGAGCTTATGTTATTGGCTACAGAGTGTTTCTCACAATTTGGGGGCTCGTCCAGGAGCCAGTCACCTACCGGGGAGCCCTAACCACCACAGCAGGAAGGCATGCTCTGCTGATTTCAGTGGTCCTGTGCATCGATGGTGGCAGTTCTGCGGAGAGCTGACAGAGGGCCCGAGACTGACTAAAGAGGCAGGATCCATGAAGTAGTGGGGAAGGGAAGAAGGTAGGCACTCCGGGTCTAAGAATTGATCCGGTAACTATGTGCACAGACCAAGGTAAAAAATATTAAGTATTGAGTTGGGGGTCAGGTGAGACTCTGTGTGACGTGTGATTGAGACGTACTTTTGTATGAAACGAGTGTGGAGTCCTGATCCGTGGATCCTGTGTATCCTTTTAGGTGAACTCCCCCCCTCCTTACCAGCAGAAAGGTTAGAAGTTTTAAGGGGGGACCCCATCAGGCTAGCTGAACAATTAGACCAGTTCCTAGGGCCTAACTTATACTCTTGGGGGGAAATGATTTCTGTACTAAGTATGTTGTTTACAGGGGAAGAAAGGGGAGTGATCAGGAGGAGAGCTGCTATACAAGAATGGGAAGGAGCTCATCCTCCAGGACCAGGGGTAATACCGACAGAGCAGGGGTGCCCATCTGCCGATCCTGGCTGGAGTGGTGATAGTGCATAGCACAGGGGTCATGTGGGAGACTTGGGGTCGGGGTGAGGGAGTGCTCGGGGGTGAGTCCCAGGGACCCGGTATCCCAAGGGCTCTTGAAAGTTCATTTTGTGGTTGGAGCCTGGCCAGATACACGGGGGGGCTCTGGAGGGTGAGAGGATGTAGTGAACAGTCACTGGGGGCCCTCCTGAGGGAGGCCCTGAAGGTGTATGTTAGGAGGGGAGATGAGAAGGAAAAGCAGAGAGCGAAACTAATGGTATAGACAGTGTACCAGGTAGTGAGGGCTGGAGAAAGAGGAAAAAAATCTTCAGGGGGAGTAATGGCAGGCAAGGAGAGCTACCTGTGTTGCAACTTGAATCCTAGCAGGAACAGGCTTTGATAAGATGTTTTAAGTGTGGCCAGTCTGGTCACTTCAATAGAAATATCCAGAGTGGAAGAAGGAGGAGAGAAGGAAAATGGGATGAAATATGGTATACTCATATGTTGTCTCAGCATCCTGGAGGGAAAAAAGTATGGCCAATGACTGAGCCTTTGGTGAAAGTACAGGCTGGAGAAAGATAAAAAGAAGTGTTAAAAAGGGTTATTGAAGGTCTTAAAGGTATGGTATGTAGTATTTGACAGAGCTTTTTGTAGTTGAATGAGCACGGAAAGATGTAGGCATTATCTAAGTAACAGTCTAGAAGTTTTGGTATATTTTCTGTGGTGTTTGGTTAGTTTCCCCAAGTATCGAGGGGGGCGGGGGGGCAGCCTGCTCCACCAGGGGCCTCTCCACAGGCCGCAGGGGGGCTTCAGCTCCAGTGCCTGGAGTGCCTCCTCCCCCTCCTTCTGCACTGACTTTGGTGTCTGCGGGGAGGTTTCGTGCTCCTCGTTCTCCCAGCTACTGTTGAGCAGCAGGTTTTTATTTGTTTGTTTGATTTCATTTTCTTGGATGTGCTCTCACAGAGGCACAGACTGTGTTGCTCATGGCTTGGCTTTGGGCAGTGGTGGGCCCCTTTCGGGCTGGCTGAAATTGTCCATTATCTGCCACAGGGAGGCTTCTGAATTATTCTCATAGGGGCTGCACTGCAGTCCCCTCCGCTACCAGAACCTTGCCATGTGAACCCAATACACTGGGGCAGCTAGGTCATTACTGGCCTGTAAAGCATCAGGGATTAAATTAACTAATGAAACCCTAACAGTGATGGGGGTAGAAGGGACTGGGATAACAGTGCCACGTTTGGGGGTTACCAGGCTGAGACTAGGGATAGAATGATCACTGGGCAATTATTGTATGTACCCAAGGCAGGGACTAATTTTTTGGGAAGGGATTTGATGATGAAATTGGGCATTCAAATAGTAAATTGTTAGACTGGAATAAGAGTGTTATCAATGGAGTGCTCTCAGGCCCTGAGCGCATAGATATATTCACCTCTGACTGGAAAGACCCTGAAATGGGGCAGAAGCAACAATACAGATGGACAGTTTTACCTCAGGGGTTTACAGGGCCACCAATTTATTTGGGCAAGTTCTAGAACAAATTTTGGAGCATTTCCCACCTCCTGAGGAGGTGTTACTGTTACAAATATATGGATGATCTTTTATTGTCAGGACAGGAGAAAACAGTTGTGAAGGAAACTACTAACAAGCTATTCGACTTTCTGGGAAAGTAGGGCTTGGGAGTATTGAAAAATAAATTACAATATGTAGAAAGAGAAGTCAGGTATTTAAGGCATCTAATGTCTGAGGGAAAACGAAGAATAAATACAGAGAGGATCCAGGGAATTGTTAAAAAATAAGAAAGAACTAAAAAGTTTTAAGAGAAAGATTTTTTTAAGGAATCAGGAGCCACGGAGTCTGAGGGAAAATGGACACTCCCTGATGGGAGAGAAATGCTGTTTTACATCAAGAGAGTAATTGGGAGGTGCAAGCAATGTGATCCTGAGACCTTCACTTGATCCTGAGATCCTTGTCTGAGCCTATGTTACTGGCTACAGAGTGTTTCTCACACTAGTGAGGACACTATGTCTGCCACAGCCCTGCTTAACATGGGGAGGAAACTGATGCTGTCTGCAATGTTTGATGAATATTGCTGCCCAAAACTCAGCAAAACTTAGTGATCACTTAGCTAAACTAGCACTTGAAACCACTGTTTCTGAACTGCTCTATATAGGAAGGTACTGCACTGAGCTAAATAGCTCTGAACAAGCTAGGTACAGTTACAATGGCATAGCACAACACCATAACTAATATCATCTGCTACTCTGCAGTGCTTCCTAGCTCTTACAGGGAATTGTGCTGATGTCACTATACTGTTCTCATGCATCTCCACACAGCACTGTTGCTGTGCTGTGAGATAAAACCCCAGGGTAACTTTACAAATTACCCATTTGGACATAAAAATCTCATGTATGATGGGGACGCAGGTTCTTCAAAGTATATGGACTGAAAATTCCTTTATTTAGTTAGACCATCAAGAGTACGAAAAGTCAAGACATATGGGAAGAGAGTACAACCCTGATTTCTTCAGAAAACACTTCCTAGAACTGAATATTTGTTACTGGTATGATTTGGTCAGTTGAAAGCTATAAGCTTGAAAAGCATCTTGTTTTTGAAAATAGGACTTAAGCTCCATTAGTAATTTACCTAAAATCAGGATTGCAAGTGTTGTGGTTTAACCTGGCCGACAGCTAAACACCACACAGCCGTTCGCTCACCCTTCCCCCTCCCTCTCTGGGATGGGGAAGAGAAATGAGAAAAACTGAAGCCTGTGAGTTGAGATAGAGACAGTTTATTAGGGACAGAAAATATAATAATAATATGTAAATAACAAGTGATGCACAAATGCAATTGCTCACCAACCGATGCCCAGCCCATCCCCAAGCAGCCAGCCCCCCACCCCGGCTAGCCACCCCTATATATTGTTGAGCATGCCATCAGATGGTATGGAATACCCCTTTGGCTAATTGGGGTCAGCTGTCCTGGGTCTGTCCCCTCCCAGCTCCTGCTGCACCCCCAGCCTGCCCGCTGGCAGGACAGAGCGAGAAGCTGAAAAGTCCTTGGCTTGGTGTAAGCACTGCTCTGCAGCAATTAAAACATCAGCATGTTATCAGCACTCTTCTCATCCTAATCCAAAACATAGCACCCTACCAGCTACTGGGAGGAAAATTAACTCTATCCTAACTGAAACCAGGACAGCAAGTTTCAAACCCAAATGATTCCGCCATTGAATGACAGGCAATTTAACATCTAGTATGGGGGGATCCATTAAATGTCTTGGAATATATAAGGCAAATGGTGCAACAACTGACTTCCAGAATCTGCAGAGTAAAATTAAAACACTGTGTTATGCAATGCTTGTACTGTGCGCCTAGCCTACAAGATTGAACATGCTACACATGTAGTTAGCAACTGAGGTTCACTGACTGTATTTCCATGCTGTTCCAAAATCTTAAGTTATAATTAGGAGAATGAAGAAAAGTATACAGCACTCACATCCAAATCTTCACAGAATGTAGTGTTGGAGCTCTACGGAAGCTGGCACTGGTGATGCACATCATAAATCATTCCAGGAGCAATGACTGGGGACTTTAAGACTTCTTTTTGTGGGATATCATCCAGACAGAATCCCCACCCTCAGCTAAAAAATGAAAATCGCATATTGAAACAAAACAAAACAACAACAACAAACACACACACAAACAAACACACCAAAAAACAAAACACCTTTTTGACACTTCTATACGGACTTTCAATATCTAATTGTTAATGGTAATTTTTGATAGGGCCTTTGGAAACAACACTTCCAGATTCCAGCTAAGATATGCTGAAGTGCTACTAACAAACAGCACTTGTTTCTGGTAGTTTATGGAACTTTTCATACACAGTTGTACTCATTTCAGGGGAATGCTACAACCCAATCACTCACTCTAGGAAATGTATGATGTATTCCTTGCTGCACTGTGACCAGATGAGTGGAGTAGGATCATACCGCAACTGCCAGGACATGATGTATGGGTGCTTTCCAACAGGCTCACAGTCGTTCTCTTTTCCATCATGCTGGATACCAAAATTGGAAAAACAACACAACATCTAATAACTCCAGCTAATTGGAGGTACCCCAATGCTCATCTATGGGTTCCACACTGTTTAAAAGACACTAGGGTTGCTTCCTCTGGTGAACTGCAAATACCTGTTTGCTAAAAAACAACAACATATAAATCTGACCCAAAACCTACAAAAAATCCACACTCCAACAGGCTTTCAAACATACGTATTATGCACAGCAATATTATCAGACAAAAAAAAAAAAAAAAAAGAACAAACTGTCAAAGATTACATTTGGAGGTATTTTTAAGGGTGTCAGAACATTATTGCACAATTTGGCCAGGAGTGCCAGTTTAAACCTCAAAGTTATGTCAAAGCTTCTAGAGTGCTTCCTAGCTCGTGGACCCCAGTTGTTTAGACTTGTACCACTTTAAGGTCAGGCTTTGTTACACTTTCTTACACTCCCTTATTATGTCTCTATTGCTTCTTTTTAAATCTCTTTTGGTAAATTTAGACAGAAACATAGAATCATTAAGGTTGGAAAAGATCTCCAAGATCATCTGGTCCAACCATCCCCCTACCCCCAAATCACCCACTAGACCATATCCCTAAGCACCACATCCAACCTTTCCTTAAACACCCCCAGGGATGATGACTCCACCACCTCCCTGGGCAACCCATTCCAATGCCTGACTACTCTTTCTGAGAAGTTTTTTTCCACATTACTGAACTTCATTGGATTAGCCTCCAACCTTCACTTCTTCCTATTTAACTTTCTCCAGCTGTGTCTTACAGACAAACAGATCTCTATAGCAGGTCTTCCCAACATGGTTCTTTCCAGCTTCTCTGACTTATTAAGAGATTTCTTTATTCAACAGCTTGTAAAAATCATAAGCTAAAAACTCTGGGTGGGATTCAGCTGACTAAACATAGATGCCTTCACATCATCTCAATGTGAAGGAGATTATCTGAAATAATAATATACAAAGATATTAGTATATATCAAAGATTTTGATACCTGAATTGTTAAAATCTGAAGTTTTATATGCCCTTGTGTAAAAGAGCAGTGAAAACTAACTCAGTTCATGATTCAGTAATGAATCAGACAAAGACCTTCCAGTGAGTTCAAACCACTAAGACTTTGTTTCTGGAAAATGTAATTGTACCATGACTCAAATGTTCCAAAGGCATAGCATGATTTCAATCAGAATCACCTCCAGTAACAGGCCTGAGCTATAAAATCATGTGTCCCCCTAGTGACAGACCCTTTTCTATGAACAGTGTCTGTTGATGCAGGAGGCTGTGAACATCTAGAGAGACAGTATGCGGAAGAGTGACTTTTGGAATCCATTAAAAATGGGTGCAGTGTCCCCCTCCCCCCCCCTCCAATCTGTTCTTACATACTTTTATTATCCATATTTAAAATTTTTAACATATATACTCTAAGCTGGCTTGAGTGAAGGATGGTTTCAAATTAATGATGAACTCTACAGTATTCCATTGTCTTTGGGGAGACAATCCTTAAAGGCAAGGAGGCCTTGCAGCATTCCTGCAAAAGACAGTACAGAACTACTCTGTCTCACAGCATCCAAAAGACAGTGAGTTACCAGCCACTTAGGCTAGACCAGAAAGTCACACATGGCTCTATGGGGAAGAAGTATTTTCTGATAACAAGCATTAATGAAAAAAGCTCCCTGTCAGCATAGGTTGTGGGGACCAAGAGGCTAAATCTCAAAGCACCTAGATACAGTTATGAATGATTTCATCATTATTTGCTTATATTATTCCCTTTCTGAGAACTGACAGGTTGAAAAAGAAAGGCCAATTAATACGTAAGTAATCTTTTTATCAGATTTTATATTCCATCAGGAAACATAGACTCCATCTTGAGTGGAGGTTGAGTGCATAATAAAAGTAATGTGATACAGCAATGAACGTGTCACGTAGGCAAGCAACATGGCTGAAATGAAAAGTGCAGACATTTTAGCCAAACCGAAGTATCTACAAGAATGTTCCACTCTGGGGAAAGTAACTCAGTGTCAAAATGATCAAAAATCAAAGGTTTTCAGGTGAGTTTAATAAACCAACTAACCAACCAAAACAACCTCACAAAGTGGGAATACTGAGAAATCTAGTTTCAAACAAAAAGACCCAATCATGGAAAACAAAAGTTTAGCCAGGTCCAAAACTAAATGACTAATAACCTTAGTCAATTTGACCTATGTGAATCCACAATGGGAATATTAATATACAGAAGCTACCAGTTACTAAGAAAAGATAAAAAAGTGACTTTAGTAGGACAGGACTTGATATTGTGAGAAAAATCTCAATAATTTTATTCAGACAAAAGAATTCTTTGAAGATTTGAAGAATACTTTGAAAAAGAATATTCTTTGAATACAGAAAATTAGTTCTCTACTGCAAAAACACAACTTAGTTTCTCACAATATATCCGTGAAGTTTGACTGGTTGAATTAAAAACTGCTTCTAGCTAAATCTAAAATACTAAATAAATCTAAAATACTGGAATACATTATCCCTAGTCTTCCTTTTACTGTTTACATACTTTAAAAAAACCCTTCTTATTATCCTTTATCTCCTTTGCAAGTTTCATCTCCAGGTGGGCTTTAGCCTTCCTCATCACATCCATACAGGCCCTGACAATACTCCTATACTCATCCCAAGGGGACAGGCCCTTTTTCCACATTTCATAGACCTTCTTCTTCCTTTTGATCTTATCGAAATGCCAGCCAGCTGCATTACCAGGGTAGTACTGGAAAAGTAAACGTCCTTAGGCCTGATAAAGAAGTGAGAGATGCCAGTTTGAAAGCAACTGGTGGCATTTTTCCAACCTAGAAGCCAGAGAAATACTTTTATGGTGTTGGGTTTCCCCAAGTCCTGAGAAGGATCAGGAGTGCTTGTTGTTTTTACAGATACTGCTGTAGTCCTTTGGCATCTCATTCACAGAAGAGGATGTCCTAATTCAAGACAGGGCACATTCACAGGCCTCTAAGTGCTTAGAGCCTGTCCAGCATTACCCCACACCACTGTGTGGCAGGGGACAGTTATCCAGCATTACCTCCATCTTCCAGCACTACTGAGCATTAAGGGACAGCTGCCCAGACCACTCTTCCCTTCGGGCATGGATGACCTGGCAGCTAGGTCTCAAATCTGTGTGTTCACATCAGCAAAAAATCTGTTATGTCTCTGTCACAAAAGTGCTGTTTGCCATTTACAAGACCTAAGTTCAGTCAGAATGTATCACGGCATGTTACATGTCTGTATGTGGCACCACTGGACTATCAACGATGAATATAATACAGTTGTCAGCATAAAAGGCACTTGATACCTTTTGCTGTTGTATATGTGCAACAGAAGATGCACAGGATTTTAGAAATGGGTTCTCTGAGGTCAGTCTGAAAGTTGCATAGAGAAAGAAATGCTGGTACTGATGATGTATTATTTATAAAATTGGAACATGCCATACTAATAATCAAAACTAGAGTAGACATATATAACAATTAGAACTGAGCTGCAAGGCACTAATGTGTGTTACTCAGCTGCTCTGTTAGTTAATGCACACAATGATCTGTTAGCACTGTGCTGCACCTGGTACATACCACAGAGAAGCACACAAACATACAATCCTACCCCAGCCAGCTTCATTCTATTCTATTCAATGGAAGCCTGTACTTGCCTGGACCACTTTCTTAAACATACTGTACTAAGCTCAATTAATATACTATGTACTAAGCTGAATTAATATACTATGCAGGATGCCACATATTCTATATTGTAGATGCAGAATATAATAAATACATTCAAATAGTTGTATGAACTGCCATTTGCATTTTAAAAGATGCTGAAAGTACTACTTGTGAAGGCCAAAGAACCGTAAGATTTTTTTTACCTTCTTGGCAAGACAAACTTCATAAAAATAACAAAAAGTTTGAATAAATGTAAACGAATTCTAGTAACCACATAAACTGATAAATTTACTATTAATAAACTGTCACAATAAAAAGCCCAACAATATAAATTTCCTTTGTGATTACCTGTACTGGGTCTGGCTGGGATGGAGTTAACTTTCCCTGCAGCAGCCCATACTGCGCTGTGCTCTGCACTTGTAGCTATCACAGAATCACAGAATCACAGAATTTCTAGGTTGGAAGAGACCTCAGGATCATCGAGTCCAACCTCTGACCTAACACTAACAGTCCCCACTAAACCATATCCCTAAGCTCTACATCTAAATGTCTTTTAAAGACCTCCAGGGATGGTGACTCCACCACTTCCCTGGGCAGCCTATTCCAATACCTAACAACCCTTTCGGTAAAGAAGTTCTTCCTAAGATCCAACCTAAAACTCCCTTGGCGCAACTTAAGCCCATTCCCCCTCGTCCTGTCACCAGGCACGTGGGAGAACAGACAAACCCCCACCTCGCTACAGCCTCCTTTGAGGTACCTGTAGAGAGCTAGAAGAGCATTGGTATCACAACAGTGTTTTGTCTACTGCTGAACAATGCTGGCACAGCATCAGGACTCCCTCCAACCACCCCCAAGAGTCAGCAGGCTATGCATATTGAGGAGGCCCTACTTCAGGGACTTGGTCAAGCATTGCTCGGTGGTGGGAAGTAGAGAGTAATTTCTTTCCTCTCTCCCTCTGTGTTGTGGTTTAACCCGGCCGGCAGCTAAACACCACACAGCCGTTCGCTCACCCTCCCCCCTCCCTCTCTGGGATGGGGCAGAGAAACAGGAAAAAGAAGCTTGTGGGTTGAGAGAGACAGCTTATTAAGACAGGATAATAATAATAATAATAATAATAATAATAATAATAGTGATAACAGTACTACTAATAATAATGTGTATGAAACAAGTGATGCACAATGCAATTGCTCACCACCCGCTGACCGATGCCCAGCCTATCCCCGAGCAGCTGGCCCCCCACCCCGGCTAGCCACCCCTATATATTGTTTAGCATGACGTCAGATGACATGGAATACCCCTTTGGCCAGTTTGGGTCAGCTGTCCTGGGTCTGTCCCCTCCCAGCTCCTGCTGCACCCCTAGCCTGCCTGCTTGCAGAACAGAGCGAGAAGCTGAAAAGTCCTTGGCTTAATGTAAGCACTGCTCTGCAACAATTAAAACATCAGCATGTTATCAGCACTCTTCTCATCCTAATCCAAAACATAGCACCCTACCAGCTACTAGGAGGAAAATTAACTCTATCCTAACTGAAACCAGGACACTGTCCTTCCACACGGCCTTTGCTTTTTTGTGTTTGTGCGTTTGTTTTGTTTTCCCTTTTCCTTTTCCCTTTAGTTAAAATATTTAATTTTCCCTTAATAATAATTTACCTTAATAACTATTAATTATAGTTATTAATAACCTTAATAACTATTTTCCCTTTAATTTATGTATCCTTATCTCAACCCGTGATTTATTTATTTATTTTATTTTATTTTATTTTATTTTATTCTTCCCCTCCTCTTCTGAGGAGGGGGAGTGAGAGAGCACTTGGGGTGGAGTTCAGCTGCCCAGCAAGGTAAAGCCAACACAGTCCTTTTTGGCGCCCAACGTGGGGCACGAAGGGTTGAGATAACAGTAGAATTGAATAAAACACGACTAACACACTTACTTGCTAGTCCACATGTTTGGTTGCCTGTTAATATTTTCCTGTTTGATCACGTCTCTCCCCCTTTTTTTTTTTTTTAGTTTGCTGTGCTGTAAAGCACTGGCCTTGAGTTTAATCTGGCATTCAGTCCCTGCATTGTTATCATTTGGGTCTCCTGGAAATTATCTTTTAGAGAATATTCAAAATTACACCGTCTTCCTTTCCTTCTCTGGAAGTCAGTTTATGAATAATATCAGGAATCGTACCTCCTCCTTATTTCCCTGTGGGCTAATTACAGCGGCTTTTGAGTATCTTGAGTGTCCATGCGTAACCAACATACTCCTGTTGCTAAGTCTGCACAATGTGTTTCTTCTTCTCCCTAAGGTTAAACAATTAGTTAAGAATACCACCCAGGAATTTGCCCTGAGACACTGTGGTGGTGGATGGCAAGCTGTGTGGGAGAATATGGGCAGGTACCTGTCATGGTTGTCTCCTCCGATGGTTTTGAACTTCACCCCTGAACAAGTGTGAAATCCTAAAAAACTGATAGAATGTTTGAAAGACGTATGCCCTGACCCTGGCCATGACAGAGAACAACAGCTTGCAGCACTGTGATGGGGCCTGGCCTGCACCTATCAAGCGGTAATTAACACTACCCAGCATCCTCAAGGGGAGGAGGAGATCTCTGAATCTGATGACCAGGTAACACACACTGTAGCTAACCCAAAGGACCAACCATCTACGGTATCAGTCACCCCCATAGTCAAGACAAAACAATGGAAGCAGAAGTCAGCTCATTTAGTAAGGGAAGAAGCTCCTCTGAAGAAGGAGGTAGAAGGGGAAAAGGCAAGCAGCTCTAAAGCAGAGTCATCACAAAAACAGCAGGAAGAAGAGACAGAAATGAATAAGAAACCACCCGCTCCCTATCCCTGAGTAAGTTCTGAGATATACGAAAGGGTCATTGACAGAGTAATTGGGAGAGAGGCACAGGTTCTCAACCTCTGGAGGTGACTCCTGGCAGCTGTGAAAGAAAGGTAACCCTGCAAGGAAGATATTGTCTATCAACTAGGCAAGTGGACCACCATGGATAAAGGTCCCCAGCATCTGAGGGAAATAGCTGTGCTGGAGATGATTTATAGTGATTGGGACAATGACCAGACACCTAAAGATCCCAATTAAGTCCAGGGCACACCATCCATGTGGTGTAAGTTTGTGCAGGGCGCACCATCATCACATGCCAGTACGCTGGCAGCAATGAGTTAGAAAGATGGGATAGGGCCGACAGTCGATACTGTGTCCAGCTAGCTTCAGTAATATGAAGAAAATCTCACTGCCCCACTTCAGGCCTGCATCTCGGCTATGGAGAAACTGTCCACAGGTTTTGAGAAAGGGAAGAAAATAGTCCAAGTCCTTCTGAATGCTGGTTTTGCCATAAAACAAAATCAAGTCAAAGGACCTTCACAAGAGATACAGTTTTTATGAATAAAATGTCAAGATGGACGTTGTCAAATCCCAATGGATGATTGACAAAATAACAGCTATGTCTCCACCAACTAGCAAAAAAGAAACACAAACTTTCCTAGCTTTCGTGGGTTTTTGGAGAATGCACATACATAGCCCAGATAGGTTTACCTCTGCCCTGCCAGTTGCTCTGTTTCCATTGCTGCAGCCACCCCCACAGCTCTCATTGTGGAAGCGTCTGTCCTCCCGAACAACCATTACGCATATTGAGGCTCTGCTTCGCAAGACTTGGCCAAACATCACTCATTGATGGGAAGGAGAGAGTAACTGCTTTTCTCTCTCTGTGCTTCCGTGTGGCCTTTGCTTCTTTTTTCCTTTTTTTTTTTTTTTTTTTCCCTCTCCCTTTTCCCTTTAATTAAATCATCCTTATCTCAAACCTTGCACTCTTTGTGTCGTATTTTCTCCCCTTTCCACTTACAGGAGGGGGACTGAGAGAGCAGCCGTGGTGGAACTCAGCTACCCAACCAAGTAAAACCACCACAGGGTGGTTACAGCAATGGAAGCAGAGCAACTGGCAGCGCAGAGGAAAACCCTCTGGGATCAGAAAAGCCAAGTAAGTGACAGAACTAAACTTGGCGAGGGATGCAAAAAATAACAAGAAGGGATTCTACAGGTACATTGGCCAGAAAAGAAAGACTAAGGAGAGGGTACCACCTCTGAAAAATATAGATGGAGGACTGGTAACAACAGACATGGAGAAGGCTGAGGAACTGTCGTGTTAAGGGATGTAGCCAATTAGCCGTTACGGGTCCGGTCGGATTCAGGGTACTGAACTATCACAATCACAGATTCACCAATGACGCATTAACCGATATGGGTCTGGTCGGATTCAGAGCACTGAACTACCATGGTCACAGATTCACCAGTAACGTATAACCGTCCTTACTCTAGTCGCATACAATGAGAAGTATCACGGCTAGGAACAATGCAGTTAGGTGCAATTTATTACAGCAAGAGGTACACAGGTTCTTTGGATTGTTGGCGATAATTTACTGTCTGCAAAAGCAAGCTAGCATGCATGAAATACACAGGTGCACAGACTGGAAATTAACACGTTAAAAGGCACAATGACTCTATTGAGATTTCTAAGTTTCCGCGGAGACACACAGTCTCAAGGGGGGGGCCGCCCCCCAAGAGAGGTTCAGCCCATTGACTGATCCCTGGAGTCAGGAGGTCCAATCTTGATGGCATATTCCCTTGTAATGGTATCTCCCCTGACAATGGTAGCTTCCCTAACATCCCCTCTCTCTTAAGCCAATGTATATTATTTTCTATCTTTTAGGTGGAGCTTGACTGACTCTAGTCAAGCATATCTTAGTTGTGATTGGTGAAAAGTTTTCCCATCTCCATTTAAAGGTATAGGCTCTGAGAAATTCAGAGCACATGCTCAGTGAGGGGTGGTCGCACCTTGGAGGCAGGTAGCTTTTGGGATGGAGGTGTGTTTTGGTATTATAATGATATTAAAATGAGAAAAAGTACACTAGAGTACAGCATTTGTCAAAACCTGACAGGTTGTTGGCTCAGGGTAGCAAAAAGTGTGGCTTATCGGTCTCGGTGCGCACAAGAACAATCAAGTCCCCACCTGGTCACAGAGCCTAGCTGTGGTGTCTCCACTCCACTCTATGTTCCATACCATTCCTTAGAATCAGCACACCAGGTTCCCCCAGTGTGATAGCATCTAAGGTTGGAAGCCTAGGGAACTTGCAGGTAATGCAGCTATGCCCTACCCTGAAAGCCTCTTCAATGCTGTACATTTGCTTTAAAATGTGAATGTTAGTTTTATTTTCCTAGTTATTTTAGGCAATTGCACCACATAATCCACCCCATGATTATAGTCACTCAAGCTTCACGACATTTGGAATATGTCGGGGATATCACATACATTCTCGGGACGAGGTTTATCGAGTATATGTACATTGTGTAGGGATGCTAAACATTTCATCATAATCCAGAGTTTAACATACAAACTAATTGTCAGCATAAAGCATAATACAGTGAGTATTAACAGAACAACATCAGGGTGAAGCATCTTGTTGAATATTCCTGTGGCAGCTGGCGACCATCCAAAGTGTCTCACCAACGGTGTTTTTCATCTCTCTTTACTCTTTCCATCACTCGATGTATTTCTTGTATATCATGATGGACAGTAATCAGAGTCTTTCGTCCATTTTCTCAAACTTGTTTCATCAGCCGCTTCAAGTCTTCATGTAACAGCAATTTCTTCACCAAGGTAAGGTTCATTCCAATAGGAGTAGGCAGCAGATCATGAAGCAGAATATAATTGGATGCAATAAGTTGATAAGAGGTGACAGGAGCTGAGTAACTAAAATCACATCCTAGAATTTTGGTAAAATTTCAAACACAAACATTAGAGTGATTATTGGTATCTACAATAGTATTATCTATCACTATAGAATCACAATGGGTTCTCATGCAAACACAGCGTTTCCCAATATATACAAGTACAGTTTCAAGAGTTTCATTAGGATGCATCTCAAAGTGGCAAATATTTTGTTCAGTGTCAAGACAAATGTAAGCCTTTTTGTTCACGCACAATACATGCATTTACATCAATTGTTTGCCACTTTCCTCCCTTTTGATGGACCCATACTTTATGCTCCTTAGGATAAAGTATAGTTCCATTATGATTGAGTCCTAATGCAATGATTGGATATACATCGTATACGGTGGCATTACTTATGGTAAGTATAGAGGCAATCATTTTATCACTTTCTGCATAATAGGTAAAGTTGACTAATTGCCACCATGCTTGAAACTCCTTTTCAAATTCTGAAGCATTATCCCAAATCAATTATTGAATTTCAGTGGGTAAAGTTCACAGAATCACAGAATCACAGAACTGACAGGATTGGAAGGGACCTCGAAAGATCATTGGGTCAAACCCTCCTGCCAAAGCAGGTTCCTTAGAGCAGGTTGCCCAGGTAGGCGTCCAGACGGGCCTTGAATATCTCCAGAGAAGGAGACTCCACAACCTCCCTGGGCAGCCTATTCCAGTGCTCCGTCACCTCCATCACCTCTGTACCTCCTTCTCCCTCTCTAATAATAGCTGCTGCTACATATTGTATCCATAACTGCGCTTGGATGCAGCTCAAGGCAAGGGAGATATTGCCCTGAGTGTTTCCAAGGGCATTTACAATTAACTGATGATCATTTTCTTCAATTTGTTCCCAATGGGGTAAAATGCCTGATAGAAGCCATTGACTTGCTCCTAAGGCCAATAGGGATGATTTTATTGGTTGTTCCAATTTCCTTAGGTTATCTGTAGTAGCAGTTATTTAATATACCTAATCCTGTTCCCAATAACCCAGTTGCATCTACCCTTTTTAGAGACCAGCTAGGGTTGAAGAGAACTTGTTGTCCCACATTTTTAATTATATCAGGACCTGTGCTGAAGATGGAAGGAGTCAGATTAATGTAAGGCTGAATTGGTATATTCTTTTTTGTATTGATAATTCTGTGCCTCTGTAACCCCAAAAGACAGTCTTGAAGTTCAGCCATTCTTAGAGAATCATTCCAACTCCATTCATCTTTTGAAAATATTTTGTTTCCATGTAGAACTGAAGTAGAGAGATTTAGGTCCTTTTTGTTTTGAGGTGTTCCAATGATTTCCCTGTACTGTGACAATGCATGGTTAGATGCCATGGTGAAACACCTCAGCTCCATGCACAACCACAGTAGCTAAGTTTCCTTTAAGGCCTGTAATTGCATCAAGGTCAGGGTAAAGCATAGCATTATTAATCCAAACTGTTGGTTTGCAATTCTCCAGCTGTCCACATGCAGTTCACTCAGGATTCCTGTGAACACAAAAGAAAATAAAATATGCTCGGTTGTATTCAACCGGCAGGGTTAGAAAGAGGGTGAAATAGCAATCTTTGACTTCCCATGTGTAGGGATATTTGGGAGTAGTTAGCACCATTGCTACTGTTAGATGCACAGAAGGCTTTCACTATCTCTGCCATGTTTGGAACTGCGGCAGTCAAAGGTGTGGTGTTAGCATTTAACTGCCTGTTTTCCACTGTAAAATGCCATTGCCTGTTTGGTTTCTTTACCGGCCACACCGGTGAATAAGTCCTTTTAATAATGCCTCTTTCTTCCAATTCTGTTACCACCCTGTCAATCCCCATAAGTACTGCTGCTGGCAACAGATATTGCCATTAGGGAGTTTCCACATACGACCACACAGTATGTCAAATCCACCTGGTCACAGAGCCTAGCCGTGGTGTCTCCACTCCACTCTATGCTCCGTACTGTTCCTTAGAGTCAGCACACCAGGTTCCCCCAGCACGATAGCATCTAAGGTTGGAAGCCTAGAGAACGCGCAGGTAATGCAGCTATGCCCTATCCTGAAAGCCTCTTCAATGCTGTACATTTGCTTTAAAATGTGAATGTTAGTTTTATTTTCCTAGTTAGTTTAGACAATTGCACCACAGGTACTTAACTTCTTTGCCTCAGTCTTCACTGGCAGTCAGGCTTACCACATCTCTCGAGTCCCCGAACCTCTAGGTGGGGGCTGGGAGAGCAGAGTCCCTCCCACTGTAAGCGAAGAGCAGGTTGAGGAACTCCTGATGTAACTGAACAACTACAAGTCTATGGGGCCTGATGACATCCATCCCAGGGTCCTGAGGAAACTGGCTGATATAGCTGCCAAGCCACTCTCCATCATATTTGAAAAGTCATGGCAGTCAGGCAAAGTCCCCGGTGACTGGAAAAAGGGAAACATCATCATCCTTTTTAAAAAAGGGTAGAAAGGAAGACCCGGAGAACTACAGACCAGTGAGCCTCACCTCTGTGCCTGGCAAGATCATGGAATAGATCCTCCTGGAAGCAATGTTAAGACACGTGTAAGACCAGGAGGTGATCCGAGACAGCCAGTATGTCTTCAACAAGGGCAAATCATGCCTGACCAATATGGTGGCCTTCTATGATGGAGTGACTGCATCAGTCAACAGAGGAAGACTGACTGATGTCATCTACCTGGACTTCTGTAAGGCTTTTGACGTGGTCCCAGATGACATCCTGATTTCTAAATTGGAGAGATATGGATTTGAATGGTGGACCATTTGGTGGATAAGGAGTTGGCTTGATGGACACACCCAGAGAGTGGTGGTCAATGGCTCTATGTCTAGGTGGAGGCCGGTGACAAGTGGTGTCCCTCAGGGGTCTGTCTTGGGACCTGTGGTTTTCAATATCTTCATCAATGACATAGATGATGGGATTTAGTGCACCCTCAGCAAGTTTGCAGATGACACCAAGCTGAGTGTTGCAGTTGATGCAACAGAAGGAAGGGATGCCATCCAAAGGGACCTGGACAGGCTTGAGAAGTGGGCCCACGTGAACCAAATGAGGTTCAACAAGTTGAAGTGGAGGGTGCTGCACCTGGGATGGGGCAATCCCAGGCATGAGTACAGACTGGGATAAGAACTCATTGAAGGCAGCCCTGTGGAGAAGGATTGGGGGTTCTGGTGGATGAGAAGCTCAACATGAACCAGCAGTGTGCACTTTCAGGCCAGAAGGACAACCTAACCCTGGGCTGCATCAAGAGAGGCATGTCCAACAGGTCAAGGGAAGTGATTGTCTCAAGGGAGGTGATTGTCCCCCTCTACTCTGCCATTGTGAGACCCCTCTTGGAGTACTGCATCCAGGTGTGGGGCCCCCAGCACAAGAAAGATGTGGACCTGTTAGAACAAGTCCAGAGGAGGGCCACAGAGATGATCAGAGGGCTGGAGTACCTCTCCTATGAAGAAAGGTTGAAGGAGCTGGGAATGTTCAGCCTACAGAAGAGAAGGCTCCTGGGAGACCTCATTGCAACCTTTCAATACTTAAAGGGTTCTTATAAAAAGGATGGAGAAGGACTCTTTACTCAGGTAGATAATGATAGGACAAGGGGGAATGGGTTTAAACTGAAAGAGGGGAGATTTAGATTGGATGTTAGGAAGAAGCTCTTTACTCAGAGGGTGGTTAGGCACTGGAACAGGTTGCTCAGAGAAGTTGTGGATGCCCCATCCCTGGAGGTGTTCAAGCCAGTCTGGATGGGGCCCTGGCCAACCTGATCTAGTGGATGGCATCCCTGCCTATGGCAGGGGGGTTGGAAATAGATGATCTTTAAGGTCCCTTCCAACCCAAGCCATTCTATGATTCTATGTTACAAGCATTGGGTGCTGGGACATGGAAACACTGGGACATATATCTACTAGAAGCCACTTCGCTAGTTAACAGCAGAGGGTCTGACAGCCATCTTGGTCCTGCTGAAACATAACCCCTACACACAGTGAAAGGAGCTAAAGTCCCCGTAGTGCATATAGGAAAATGGATGGGAAATGCGTTGTGGGTTGCTCCTGCCTCGGGAAAAGGCAAACCCACTCATGGGATTGTCTTTGCTGAAGGACCAGGATATACCTGGGGGGGTCATGCAAAAGGATGGGAATATGAGGTGTGTGCCTCAAGGAGATTTAACCTTGGGGGAAAAGTAATCTGTAATCTAAGCTATGTGTTGTAGGAAGACACTGCAGGACCAATGACAGGTCAACTTCGCAAGGAACCGGGCAAGTGCAGCAGTGACTTGAGCTAAGCTGGTGCTGGCATCCAGAAATCCTATTCTGCCTGTCCTAAGTGACCACTTTGGCAGAGAAACCTAAATTATCAACAGTTCCTATGAACATTTTTTGGCAGAGGCCTATAGAATGAAAAAAAGTACCTACCTATAAATCTCTGAAAAGAAAAGGAACAATGGTGATGAGAATACCGATATACTAAAGTATGTGGGACCTGAGCATGTTATGGAATAAGGGGTGGAGGTTGTGCTGGGTCTGGCTGGAATGGAGTTAACTTTCCCTGCAGCAGCCCATACTGCGCTGTGCTCTGCACTTGTAGCTAGAAGAGCATTGGTATCACAACAGTGTTTTGTCTACTGCTGAACAATGCTGGCACAGCATCAGGACTCCCTCCAACCACCCCCAAGAGCCAGCAGGCTGGGGGTGGGTAAGAGGTGGAGAGGGGACACCACCAGGGCAGCTGACCTAAACCAACCAAAGGGCTATTCCATACCATATGATATCACACTCAGCAATAAAAGGTGGAAAAAGGGAAGGTAGAGGGGACAGGTTGACTCTTGTTATGAAAACGCCTGTCTTCCCAAACAATGGCTATGCATATTGAGGAGGTCCTACTTCAGGGACGTGGTCAAGCATTGCTCGTTGGTGGGAAGTAGAGAGTAATTTCTTTCCTCTCTCTCTGTGCTTCCACATGGCCTTTGCTTTTGTTTGTTTGTTTGTTTTTGGTTTGGTTTGGTTTTGTTGTGTTGTTTTCCCTTTTCCTTTTCCCTTTAGTTAAATTATTTAATTTTCC
>MU011997.1:0-12650 GCA_011074415.1 Stictonetta naevosa
ACCTAAGTTTCATTTAAGGATCTCACGCAACAGAACATGTTTCAGGATCTCATGGGTCAGAATCACCTGTTCAAATATCCAGTGTTCACTGCATTATGAGAGACATCTAAAACAAAGAAATATATCACAGGCTGAGGAGGACGAAGCTACAAAGTAAAAATTATCAAACAAAAAAATAAAATAATTGAAAAATCATATTAAAAGAAATAGTAAAAGTGATAAGTCATTAGAAAGGGAAGTGGGCAAAGGGAATTCTTAGAATAATACAAACTACACATCATGCAACAAAATGAAATGAAACAACTAACAGTCATGTGAATAGATTTGAACACAATTCCCGGTGGTTAGTAAACCCCATTTGCAATAAGCACAAGTTAGGCTTCTGAGTGGAAATTGGCTATTTCAGTCTCTGCTTCCACCAGTAAACTCAAACATTAGGTGTTTTTTTTCTTTTTTTTTATGCCAAATACAGAATTTGCTCTTCAAAATTATTCTTTCTGAATGTGGACAAGGCAATATTCTACCTCAACCTTTTTCCAACCGTGTAAGAAGCTGTATTTATTCACTTCCAAATATCTTGGCTACCCTGTTCCAATTCTAATTCAAGGGAACAATTTATTTTTGCTGTGGTTATAGTGTCATTATGAACAGGACCTCTTTCCATGCCTGGTTTATCCTTCTAACAAGGATACTACCCCAGCAATTCTAGGTTGATTCCTAGTTAGGATCATGTTTGTGAGCTTACTAACTCAAAACTTGAACCCAACTTAATTCTTTCATTATTTCACTACAGGTCTTTCCAAACCTCTTCATAATGTGGGAAAGACCCAGAAACTAGATAGCATCAGACTCCAAACAGACTATACAATGTTAAACTGCACAGGACAGCTCCATACATTGTAATTGCCTTTAACTGACAAATTTCTCAATTTCTTCTTTTGCCAAAATTCAAATATGAACTTTTCTTTGGGCTTAGAGGACCTTCATGGGAAAATTAATCTGTACCACTGGAGTAATATGCAATGTTAATTTATATTAATGTGCAATTGTGTGGAAAATCCCCATGAATAGTTTTTTTTTTTTTTCTTTTTTTTTTATGATAATATCTGGCTTAGACTGCAGACGTTAGCTGTCATCACTTCCCTTTCTAATGACTTATCACTTTTACTATTTCTTTTAATATGATTTTTCAATTATTTTATTTTATTTTATTGTTTGTTAGTTTTTACTTTGTAGCTTCGTTCTCCTCAGCCCGCGCTATATTTCTTTGTTTTAGATGTCTCTCATAATGCAGTGGACGCTGGATTTTTGACAATAGTAGTAATCTAACTCCAAATTTCAAACTAATGCAGAAGAGTATTTCACAAGAACCTTCAATCTGTATTGTTTATGATAATATCAGGCTTAGATTGCAGACATTAGCTCTCATCATCCTACCATTTTCATATTGCAACAGCAGTTGATGGAGTAAGTGCATTTTATTAGAGAAGTAATCAGGGTGATTTGATTACATCCTCTCTGTCTCCCACAGAATTGCAAAAAGACCTATTCCTTCAGGAAATGCACACTATGTCTGACTTAAAGCCTAGAGATTTAAAGAACACATTAAGAACTATACTATCATTTTAGCATCCACTTGGAGTACCCCATGGACGGATATGATGCAAATACTTGAAAGCAATATTAATGCAAGCATCTTCTGTTACAAAATTTACCATCATTAACTCTGTAGCATGGATTGCATTTCCACCTCCTTTGATCAATGAAAGAAACAAAAGGGTTGATATATGTCCTGCAGGATCTGCATCTCACTATCGTGCTTGATGTTATTCCTGGTAATTGCTGAAAAGAAACAATGGAAAAACTGTAACAAAAGGTACGTAATACATTTTACGGAGAACATTATTGTACAGTCCAGTGCAGAAAAGCTTCAAAAGCCTAGATACTCTCTCATCTTTCATTCTATCTTTTTTAGACCATTTTCATGTAGCAATTACGATGCCTATTAAAAATTCCCTTAAAAATTGTAATATTTCAAATTATCTTAATCCAATCTCACTAATCCTCAGTGCAATAAAATCTTGAATGAAATCATGGCTCCTGTGGTAAGAGACATTATCAAAGACAGGATGACTTTGTTTGACTAACAGTGCTGGAGAGCAAACACCATGAGGTCAGGACGTGAAGATTGTGTATAATGTTCTTCAAGTCCCATCTATGTTGAGCTTTTTCCTGATATGAACTGCATCTGTAAGACGACAAGAGCTGGCCTTGACTCAGGCCACTGAAGACATCAACAAGGCACTCCAATACACAGTTATTGAGATATACACTTACTCCAATAACCTGTCTTAGCTGCCCAAGGTAGCACGGAGTGCTTGCATATTTATTGACGTGGACATAAAACTAAGAGTGTGCGCAGAGACAAATCCTAGTTTAATACTGAAAGGTGAGAACTGTGTTCTCCTCCTATAATTAAACTTGATTTGCATCCTGCCATCTACCTGTTTTCTATTCTCAAGCAGAAAATACTTTCTAGTTTCAAACTGAAATCTCAGAATAAATTGTCTTTGATAGCACCAATGCAATACCCCTGGTCTTTACTGATACCAACTTCTAAGTCAATCCTATGCAGTATTAGCTGCATTTACAAGAGTGCATAAAGACATACAA
Source organism: Stictonetta naevosa (assembly GCA_011074415.1). NCBI lineage: Eukaryota > Metazoa > Chordata > Aves > Anseriformes > Anatidae > Stictonetta > Stictonetta naevosa. The sequence continues at coordinate 2,674 of MU011997.1, forward strand.
GATCAAAGAATTCCTGAAGCAGCCTGTGCTTTTCAAAGACAGACAACTCCTTACCAAGAGAAGCTAGATCAGAATATTGTGAACTTCAGAGCAATAAATCCACAGCAGTCTGTTGGCCTGAACAGTCCAATGCCAACTTGTTATAAAAATCCGTAGCTGGACCAAGATGTTGGACCACCTTTGGTGAAAAAGTTACACCGAAATGAATTAAAATAGTGATTGTGCTGCCATAAGAATTGCAGGAACAACAGATTTACTGTTCAATAGCAAAGTGTCATAAGCAAGTTTCATTGAAGCAAAATTTTATAGGCATTTCAAAATACCTGCAGAAATTAGTTCATGTTGCACATAGTATGCTAGAAAATTCCCAATTAAATACAAGTTGAATACCTTTAAAAACTTTATCCATTCTCCCTCCTTAGTGATGAGAAAGAAAGATGAAAAAAATCCCCCACTTTGTGTAAAATGTTGATGTGGTGGGACCAGCATTTCACATTTTCATGCTTTATGAGTGGTACTGGCCTTTGAAATTCACTGACACAATGACACAGGAAGACGAGAGCCCAGCAGGGTTCAGGGTTCAAAAATGATACTCAAGTGGCTAGTAAGACGGAATCTGATTTTATATTAGCAAAGATGAAATGGTAAGGAAAAGCTCTGGGAGGGAAATATACTTCCGTATCTCACAGCAGAAACCAGGCTCTCATAGAAGAAAGATTTCTTTTGTAACTCTCCATCCTATTGGATTTTTCCGCTCTCCCCTAGAAGCAACTGATCAGACTATTCTCTTGGTAACAACACAGCAGAGAAAGCACCGTCTTCTGATTGAATGGAGAATATTCCTACAAGCAATGTGCAAATTCAGCTCTCCACCAAAGCTGTGGATGCAAGTCCTCTTTTTCCAGATTTAGTTTCTTATTCTTGTTCATAAAGGTAAAACCTCGAAGCTATCTTTTACCCAGATTCTCCTGATCCTAAATGGGGTTGTTTTTTTTCCCCACTATTACTTGCTTTACTTATGTCAGTGCTAAGAAGTCCTAATCAGCATATTAGAGGCTAAGATCATCAGAGAGCCAAATGAAAATAAAAGATTATGAGCATATTTCTTACAGAATTTGCATAAATCTTTGTTTATAATAAGAACAAATGAACACAACTGTCAAGCACGAAATATCTTGAAGCTATGAGATTTATGGAAGATCAAACCCTGCAGTAAACTCTCCTAATATTTAAGTAGGATTTTTGTTAACACAAAAGATACTAAAAAATCAAAAAGCAGTGAACTTTATGTGAACTTGAAACTATTCACTTCAGCTTCTTTAATATGTTTCATTTCATTTCCATGGAAATTAAATTTTCCTTCTTTGTACCTGAAAATACAAACACGTGCACTGAAAACTGCATGATTTTTCTTCACAAAATAAAATGAAGTACTTAGGAGAGACTTCCAACAACCCTTGGGCAACTTTAATCAGTTGCCAAAAGAATCTAAGAATTGCTGCTACAATCTCTATTATGATTTTCACTGTAAAACCAAGTAACAAAATATATTTTAAAAAGTCAAGGAAAAACAAAAATAAACCTATTCAGGCACTAATCAGTTCAAATAAGCTTGGGCATTTTTTGTTTCTGTCCTGTATGTTCCAAAAGTAAAACTGTCTTTTGATAATGGACTGTTCTTCAAGTCCCATCTATGTTGAGCTTTTTCCTGATATGAACTGCATCTGTAAGCAGCGCTTTGGTGCCCGCCTGTGTCCACCGGCCGGTGTCCTCCGAATGCTGCGGGTTCCGAACGGGATCCCCACGGGTGTCGCCGGCGGAGGTCCGCCGCGGAGACCGGGGGCAGCTGGGGATAGGCAGATTATCGGCCGCGGCGCAAGGGACCTGCCGGATTTCAATGGCGGCAGTCCGCCGCCGCAGTCGGAGACCCGCAGGCGAGAGTGCGCCCCGGCGCTTTGGTGTTTGTCGGGATTCGTTTGGTGTTTGTCGGCCGGTGACCGACGAGTGCCGCTGGTTTTGTCGCTCGGGGGCCCACTGGGGCTCTCCGGCCGGCGTCCTCCCAACGCTTGACCAAGAAACACACAATCCCACCTACCCTTAGAAACACACACACTTGTCCCCAGGGCTGCTCCCGAGACCTGGTCCCCAGGACTGCTCACCTGATCTGATCCCCAGACATTGTCTCCACAATTGATTAGCAAATCTGCTACCCACTTCTGATACACAGAAAATCTCCCCAGAACGGCGCTAAGCGCTGTTGCTTAGAGGTTGTCCGCAGGGCTGCTCCACAGAGCTGCTATCCAGAGCCGCTCCACTCATCTAGTCCCCACACCTTGTCCCCAGAACTGATCCCCAAACCTGCTCTCTAGATTTCGTCTGGAGATATTTTCCCAGTCCTGGTCCCCCACATCTGATCACCAGATCGGGTCCGCACACATGGACTGCAGAGCTGCTCCCCAGACTTTCTACCCTCACCTGCTCTCCACACCCATTCCGAAGAGCTGGCACCCAGAGTTCGTCCGCAGATGTGGTCGCACTAACTGCTCCCCAAAGCTGGTCCCCACACCTGTTCCCCAGACGTGGTCCCGAGAACAGCTCCCCAGGTTTGGTGCCCAGGGTTGCTCCCTAGAGCTGGTCCCCATACCTCCTCCACTAAGCTGATTCCCAGGTCTGTTCTCCACATCGTGTCCTCAAGTGTAGTCCTCCCACCTGGGCCCCAGACCTGCTCCCGAGATCTAGTCTCCAGAAGCGGAGCGAAGACCGGGTGCGCAGACCTGCGTAAGTCCGGGAAACAGTGGTGGGGACCAGCTCAGGGGACCAGAAATTGGGAGCCCACCTATGGGGAGCAGGTGTCGAGAGCAGGTCTGGGAGAGCAGCTCTGCCTAGCAGGCCTGTTGCCCAGGTCAGGCTACCGGCAGTGGGAGCCAGCTCTGGAGACTAGCCCTGGGCAGCAGGTCTGGTCACAAGGACCTGGGGACAAGCTCTTGGGACCAGGTCTTCGGAACAGCTCTGGGGAGCTGTGGTCCAGGTGTGCGGACAGGAGCTGGGGAGCAGGTCTGGGGACAAATCGTGGGGAACCAACACTGTGACGGTGCCTTGATGCACGGCGCCTTGGTGCACGGCGGGGATCTCCGGCCGGGAACCGGTGGCCCGGCAGGGATAGCCGGCAGGGAGCCTCCGTGGTGCCCGGAGACCTGGTCGCTGTCCCCGCTGGTCTCGGGGCCTAAATCCGCCTGGTGCCCAGTTCAAGCGACCGCATCTGCGAACCAGCTTCCCAGAGCTGCTCCAAAGACCTGGTCCCCAGAGCTTGTCCCAAGTCCAAGTCCCCTGCTGCCGAGAGCTGGTGCCCAGATTCCCTCGCCTGACCTGGGCACCAGTTCTTGAGCATGCGGTCGGCGGAACACGGCCGGCGACCACCGATGGGCTCCGGGCAGCGCGCGGACCCCGAGCGGCGTAAGCCGCGGCCGTCGGCGGACGCCGGTCGGTGAAACCTGGCGAGCTCCAAAGAGCCGCGGAGGACCCTCGCCTACGACAGTCGGCGGACTTTCGGTGGCTCCCCGTTGGTATCCCGGGCACCGGGTCGGACCCTTACCAGCGATCCCCGGCAGGTCTCCGGCGCCGCGGAGGCTCCCTGCCGGCTATCCCCGCCAGGCCACCGGTTCCCGCAGCGGACCCGCCCAGAGACCACCGGCGGACCCCAGCGGGACCCGTGCGACCCAACGGACCGCACCAGGAGAGCTCCGGCGGAACCATGGCTCCGCGGCGTACCCCATCCCCCGCGAGGAGGGGGGTACTGGCGAGCCACGGCAGGTACCGCTTGTCAATACCCGGCAGGACCTGTACTCTGCCTCGGACCCGCGCCAGCGAACTACGGCAGGTCCACAGTCGCTGCAGAGGCTCCCTACCAGCGATCCTCGGCGGAACTCCTGTCCTCCAACAGGAGATCTCCGCCGTGCACCAAGGTGGCGTGCCGGATGCCAGGTGACGAACACCGGCAGCTCACCTAACCTGCCGTTACCAAGTCCTGGTTGCCACACTTGCTCAGAACAACTGTACCAATCTCTGGTAACAAAGTTGGTTCCGCGAAGTGCTCCCCACGATTTGTCCCCAGACCTGCTCTCGCCGGGTACGCCGCGGACCCCTGGTTCCGCCGGAGCTCGCCTGATGGAGTCCATCGCAGCGCACGGAGACGCGCTGGGGCGCGCCGGTTGTCGCTGGGTCCGGCACGGGAACCGGGATGCTTCCGAGTTTTGCTGGCTCCCCTGAGCTGGTCCCCACCACTGCTTCCTGGACTTCGGCAGGTCTCAGTACCCGGGAGCAGGACTGGGGACCAACTGTGTGGAGCAGGTCTTTGGACCAGCTCTGGGGAGCTGTTCTCGGGACCACGTCTGGGGAACAGGTGTGGGGACCAGGTTTGGGAAGCACGTAGGGAGCAGTTAGTGCGACCACATCTGGGGATGAACTCTGGGTGCCAGCTCTTCGGAACGGGTGTGGGGAGCAGGTGAGGGTAGAAGGTCTGGGGAGCAGCTCTGGGGTCCATGTGTGCGGACCCAATCTGGTGATCAGATGTGGGGGACCAGGACTGGGAAAATATCTCCAGACGAAATCTAGAGAGCAGGTTTGGGGATCAGTTCTGGGGACAAGGTGTGGGGACTAGATGAGGGGAGCGGCTCTGGGTAGCAGCTCTGTGGAGCAGCCCTGCGGACAACCTCTAAGCAACAGCGCTTAGCCCCGCTCTGGGGAGATTTTCTGTGTACCAGGAGTGGGTAGCAGATCTGCGAAGCAGTTGTGGAGACAATGTCTGGGGATCAGATCAGGTGAGCAGCTCTGGGGATCAGATCTCGGGAGCAGCCCTGGGGACAAGTGTGTGTGTTTCTAAGGGCAGGTGGGGTGTGTGTTTCTTGTGCAAGCGGTCGGCGGACGCCGGCTGGCAATCCCCGGCAGGCCCCCGGGTACCGCGCGGACGCCGAGCGGCGAATCCAGCGGCCCTCGGTGTACAGCGGCCGGTGAAACCCGGCGGACACCAAATAGCCGCGGCGGACTCCGGCCGGCGATCCTGGCAGGCATCATGGCCCCTCGGTGGACTCCGCCAGCGACCCACAGCAGGCAATGGGGGATTGGGTTGGGGGCGTGGGATAAGGGAGTACAACAAGGCAGGGGTGTATTTTTGAGGGTTAGGTGTGGAAACAGAGTGGGGTGGGGATTATATTCCTTGAGGTAGGCGCAAGAATATGAAGAGTATGCGTGTATGTGTTTATGAGGATTAAGCTGCGCAAAACCACAACCCCACTGTTGTGCAGCCCTAAGCACAGAAACTCACCCCCAAAACCCTTGTTGCATTCCGCTATCCCCAGAAGCACAACCCTCCATTTTGCGCACACCTACACGCAGAAACACACATCTTTGGCAGCTAAGACAGCTTACTGAAGTAAGTATATATCTCAATAACTGTGTATTGGAGTGCCTTGTTGATGTCTTCAGTGGCCTGAGTCAAGGCCAGCTCTTGTCGTCTTACAGATGCAGTTCATATCAGGAAAAAGCTCAACATAGATGGGACTTGAAGAACATTTTACACAATCTTCACGTCCTAACCTCATGGTTTACCTCCTGCATTAATAGTGCATCTATTAATAGCCGTCTTATCATCATATCCGTAATCCTGCTCAGGCTGAAAAGTTGCAGAAAGTCCTTAAAAGATACCTTATGAGGAAGATTGGTTTTGAGGCAGTTATGCGCATAAGATGCACAAAAGATATATTGTAAATATTCTTACATATGGGAAAACATGATAACTGTCCTTTTTAATGTGCTTAGTCTTCAATAAGATTAAATTTCAGTCTGTTTCTTTCACTGAAGAGTCAGATTTTTGTCACCTTTACATCAGTATGTGCTGTTAGCTTTTGCTATTTGGATCTTAGTTGTTTTTTGTTTGTTTCAGTTTTTAGTTAAGACTGTACCATCTCATTTCAACCAAGTTGAAATGTGTAGTGTAAGAGCATTGTTCAGTTTGGAACATTCCAAATTGAATGGGAAATACATGGGATCACTCTGAAAGGTGTGATGATTCCTAGAATAACTGATTCTGCTTAATAGTTGGGATAAAGATTTTTTACTGTATTTTTAAAACATAAGGACTGTGGGCTTGAATTATTGAAGGAAGTTTTTCATGCTGTTACAACCTCACTGTCTGAATTATTTCATCTGCTTCTATGTCTTTCTCTACGTATTTTCATGGGAGCTTTCTTGTACAATCTCCTGATTTGTTATCCCTTGCCAATGTCAATCCTGATGCTTGATTTGCAGTACAAATGTCCATGGAGGAAAGTCTTGCTGACACATCCTTGGTTTGTTTTCAAACAGCTCTTTTGTATACTTCCAGCAAAGGGAAATGCAGTCAAATGAATTGACCACTGTTTATTTTTAAGGTAATGTTTGCATAGCTCTTTGCACAGCCTTTTGTTGATCTTTCTAATTTAGGGGAATCTTGTCAAAGTTAGGGAACCTACTTGGCAGTTAGCCACATCCTATAAAACGTCATCAGCTCTATTTTGATGGAAAAAAAATGAATTTATCTCAATTTTACCTAATCTTGTTCAACAACTTTACTTCAAAGGCATATCTTTATAAGCAGTAACATATTTGGCACTTCATTTATCCCAAATCACAGAGCTATGAAAGTGGTGGATGCTCCCGGTGGGCGTACATAATAGCAACTACCTTCTATTGTGGAGGATGCCACAAATTTTAGAGTGGCAAACTACGTACGTCATCTGTACAGTCAAAATGCTTGGTGTGGACATTATCAAGTAGTTCATGTGATGAACCTGTGTTGATTATTCAGTTGAATAATCAAATGAGAGCATTTCAGAATTGGAGACAGGAGTGAGAAATGGCATTACAGCAAAGTCCTGACTGGCGTGTTTTTACCAAGAGTGCATCTTGGACAAGAGGAGATGCACTGTAATGAGTGAATTTGGATACCTCTTCCTACCAACCAGTACTGTGTGATGACTTCTACTTATTCTTTTATTAGGTGAACCTCGAATTCGTGTGCACACTTTGCTTGCCTGTGGTAAATTCGCTGGCTGATGTATATGCAGGAGCAGATGTACAAGCAGTTGTATGCCTCTTAGCAAACATGGGTGAGTTTCAACTAGCTTTTCACGGGTTCTCTTTTAAAGTAGCAAATGAAGCCTGGCTATTCATTTTCCTGTTTATTTTTGTGTGCTTTAAAAAGAAAAAAAATGGGGATGAGGAGTACTTCTGACATCACTTTCTGCGTTAGCTTTCTGTGCTTCCAACCTGCCATTGCTAGATTGAGGACTCTTGCTTATTCCCTATGCATAGGCCACAAGTGGATGTTTCATAGATCGATCTCTGCTTTGAATGGTATGGCTACGTGCAGGATTTTCATGGATGCCATGTTGTATATTAGCAGCCAAACTGAATTACAAAAAAAGGAACAGTACTTCTGTATCTTGTCTCAAATGCGCATTCAGTCCAGCAGGTGGCTTCCTCCAACCAAAAGATTCCCAGCTTTTTCTTATCAGAGAAAGATGGAACTTCAGTTGCACAAACTGTTATGCTGTGGAAATGATGAGAGAACATGATATTTGATTTTTTTTTGTCACAAGAATTGTTGCAAATCATCTTGGATGTACAATCGCGACTAGTTTAATCAATAGCTAACCTACTTGCATAAGATTTAAAACATGATGTGTACATAGTCTCCTGTTCATACTACAGTTTAAATCAAGTGTTACAACTCCTATTTTTATTTTTTTTAAGCATTGGAAAAGGAAGCTGCTGTATGGAAAATGAAACGAATGAGGTCAACTCTGCTAACCTTTGTTATTCGTCTAATCCAACAGCGGTGGATCGCTCAGTTTCAGCTAGACTTTCAGATGCAAGAGATGCCTTAGTTAATGCTGTGGGAGACTCTTTGTCTGCGTATATGTCAACTGCCTGCAGCAGTCCATGCTGATAGCAGCAAATTCCCTCAAGTTGTTTCCCTTGTATGTTTGGGCTCTTCTCAAACAGGTATGTATAAGCTAGTAGTAGTGACGTTTGATTCATTGTTCCATTGGAGGAATTGAGCAATGTCCTTTCCTATAATTATCAAAAGAGAGTTTTCCTTTTGGAACTTACAGGACAGAAACAAAAAATGTATCAAAAATGTAACAAAAAAATGTAACCCTTAACTGAATAAAGGGTTAAAACAACTAGGAATCGCGGATGGTCCTAAATGAGTGGGTTGCTTAGGCAGGATTTGCAGAACAACAGAACACCAGATAAGAAGAAGAAGCATTGTCCTTGGGATGCCAGAATAGGCCATAAAACTAGAGATAGCAGGAATACCAGCCATGAAACCAGCACAAACAGGATCTGTGGGCGAGCAGGGGTCCAAAAGTGTCCACTCAGCAGAAAATCGGACTAAAGGTGAAAAGTACATTGGGAGGAAGACTCGCAGCCCTCCTCCTTGGGACCACCGCCCACCCTTTAACGACAACTACTCAAGGACTAAAAACAGATCTGCGCAAGCGTAAAGCATTAAGAGACTAATTAGCATGAAAAGCGAGGGTAGGCGGGACAGGTAATAAATATGTATAGGCGCTCATGAAATATTAATCGCTTCACTGTATAAGTTTGGCACAGCTTTCTACTCTGGTATGCACGATAGGTGGAATGATCCCCCGTGCATTCAGCGCTGCCAATAAAGAATACTTCGTCACTAAGAAAATTTCTGACTTTGTTCTTCAAATCAATCTGGCACCCCAGATGGGACATCCTCTCTGCCGGGCTGCAGGACCCGCTGGGAATAGGACTCCCTAGGGTACCCCCGGGATTTCTCGGAGGGACTCCTTGACTCAACGGATCACTGCAGAGGCAGACAAGGACCCCAGTGCTGTAAGTGACAGTATTCTTTATTTTTATTTTTTGTTTGTTTGTTCGTTTGGTAGACCGGTCATTTGGAACTGCCTGTAAGTCGGAAAGTAAAATTCGCAGGGTGGTGTATACTTTCGTGGCTAGCACCTTAAGTATACGTTGGTTTTGTTTTGGTTTTGTCGGCATTCAGTTGCCATTTGGAACCTCCTGTAAGGTTCATTTGTTTTGGTTTTGTCGGCATTCAGCTGCCATTTGGAACCTGGCAAGTTTGCCTATAAGGTTCATTTGTTACAGTGTCGCTTATTTCGGTTTCTTGACGTACTGAATGTGGAATTCGACGCCGATTATTGTTATTGTGATTTTGGCTATATGGTAATAATAGTAGGTTCTTGGTGTTGCTGTGGAAAGATACCTACATGTTGTATTTTGTAAGTGATAAGTGTATTCTGTGAATGTGAACTGGGAAGATGGGAGGAAGACAAAGTGGTGGGATTTTAAAGAAAAGCCCTTTAGGATGTGTTCTGAGTCATTGGGAGGATATTGGAGGGTCTGCTGGTGGAAGTATGAACAGGAAAACATTGATAAAATATTGTAATCAATGGTGGCCGCTTTATAAGCTGGAATGTAGAGAAAAGTGGCCTTTTAATGGAACTTTAAACTATAATACTTTGTTACAGCTAATGTTGTTTTTGAGGAGAGAAGGGAAATGGGATGAAATGTTGTATACCGATATGTTGTTTCAGCATCTTGCAGGGAAAAAGTATGGAATTAAGTTGGCCCCTGACTGAGCCTTTGGTGCTGGCATTAGAAAAGTACAGGATGGAGAAAGATAAAGGAAGTGTTAACAGTGTTGTTGAAGGTGTTAAAGGTGTGGCATGTAGTATTTGATAAAGCTGTTTGAAGTTGAATGAGCAGGGAAAGAGGATGTAGGAATGTTAATAGTTCCGCCTCAACCCGAGGCTGAGATCTCAAAATCACAGAGGGTGTGAGCCCTCTGGGGCAGAGGGACCATGATGGGTTCGAAAGAGTTGTCATGCAAACAGAAAAGCAGCTAACTCTTAAAACAACCTGAGTTAATGTGTGAGCTCAGA
>MU011997.1:12750-24672 GCA_011074415.1 Stictonetta naevosa
AAAAAAAAAAAAAAAAAAAAAAAGGACCTGGCTTCAGAAAACAGAGGCAATTGGTTAGCCTCTTTCTAGGGCAATTGGCCCCCTAATATCAGAAAGAAATTGTTTTAGGCTGCAGGATAAACTTCCTTGAATTTTTTGTTGGTTAAGGGAGCTTCTTTCTCTGTGTTAATTAGTCTGTAAATGTAATAGGAGCAACTGGCCAACAGGAAAAGGCGTTTTTTTGCAATGCTTGAAATTTAAATTGGGAAAAATGATTGGAATTACAAAATGAGAAAAATAGTCAAGTTTGGTTCATGGTACTAGATTTAAAGGATGCCTTCTTCTGCCTAGGCCTAGCTTCTGACAGCCAAAAGATGTTTGCCTTTGAATGGGAAAATCCAGATACTGGAAGGAAAATGCAATTAACTTGGACAGTACTTCCCCAAGGATTTAAAAGTAGCCCAACTATTTTTGGAAACCAGCTATCAAAAGAACTGGAGGCGTGGGAACGCCCAAATATAAAAGGAACCTTGTTACAATATGTAGATGATTTGTTAATAGCCACTGAGACCCGAGATGAATGTATATTGTGGACAGTAAGTCTCTTAAACTTCCTGGGTTTAAGCGGATATCGAGTATCTCAACAGAAGGCTCAATTGGTAAAACAACGTGTTACTTACCTGGGTTTCGAGATTTCAGGAGGACAACGAGAATTGGGAACGGAACAGAAAGAAGCTATTTGCCGTACCCCAAAACCACAGACCATCAAGGAGTTACGAACTTTTCTAGGGATGACAGGTTGGTGCCGTTTATGGATTAATAATTATGGGCTAATTGTAAAACCCCTATATGACCTCATCAAGAATAACCAACCAAAATTGGTTTGGACGGGGGAGGCACGGGCTGCCTTTAAGAAGCTCAAATTGGAACTAATGAAAGCACCAGCTTTGGGTTTACCGGACATATCTAAACCTTTTTGGTTGTACTCATATGAGAGACAAGGGATGGCTTTGGGGGTGCTGGCACAGAAGTTGGGTCCCTACAGGAGGGCAGTGGCCTACTTCTCTAAGCAATTGGATGAAGTGAGTAAAGGTTGGCTGGGTTGCCTTCGAGCAGTGGCTGCTGTTATCGTAAATATACAGGAAGCTCGGAAATTCACTATGGGACAGAAGATAACCGTGCTGGTATCACATACTGTCTCGGCGGTCTTGGAACAGAAAGGGGCACACTGGTTGTCCCCTCAAAGGATTTTAAAATACCAAGCGATATGGGTGGAGCAAGATGACGTAGAAATTGTGGTCACTAACGTTGTGAACCCAGCTTCTTTTCTTAGCAACGCTCCTGGCGAGCCAGTGGTCCATGATTGCATCGAAACAATGGAAGCTGTGTATTCTAGCCGACCCGACCTTAAGGAGGAGCCTTTGGAAGATGCGGAGGAAACATGGTATACTGACGGAAGCAGCTTTGTGAAACGAGGACAACGCAAAGCAGGGTATGCGGTGACAATGACTCAACAGGTGATTGAATCAAAACCATTACTTCTGGGGACGTCTGCTCAGAAGGCAGAAATAATCGCCCTCACACGAGCATTGGAATTAGCAGCAGGGAAAAAGGTAAATATCTGGACAGACTCTAAGTATGCATTTGGTGTGGTGCATGCTCATGGAGCTATTTGGAAGGAGCGTGGACTGCTGACATCCCAGCGTAAGCAGATAAAACACGCTAATGAAATACTGAAGTTATTAGAAGCAGTGAAACAGCCAAAAGAAGTGGCCATCATGCATTGCCGGGGACATCAAAAGGGAAATGCGGATCCGGAAGTTGGTAATCGATTGGCAGACCAAGAGGCAAGAAGGGTTGCAGAAATGGGAGAGGCAGAAGTAATGGCTATAATACCAGACGGTAAGATACAGACCCTAAATTTTGAACAACCACCTAGCTATTCAAAGGAAGACAGGAAACTGATAGAAGATTCTGATGCAAAGGTAAGGGACAATGGGTGGGCATATTTAGAGGATGGTAGGGTTATAGTGCCTTCCAACCTTATGTGGTTTTTGATAATGGGGGAACATCGGAAGACTCATTGGGGAGTGGATGCACTTTATAAGGAATTGAGTCAATCAATAATAGGGAGGAATTTATATACTACAGTCAAACAGGTAACTCAACAGTGTGATGTCTGTATGCATAATAATCCAAACACTGGAAACAGAGTGAAATTAGGGGTGATAGGGAAAGGGAATTGCCCAGGACAAATGTGGCAAATAGATTTCTCGGAGTTACCGAGAAAGGGGGAGTCTGTACTGTAATAAACACAAGTTGCTGTATGTACGTAGACCAGAGTGGAAGAATTTCCACGGACCTCGAGGAAATATGGGACCAGACCAGAATACTGCATGAAATCAGTAAGGACAATTTCTCCTGGAGTTTTAATGAAATATGGAATAAATTGACATCTTGGTTACCAAACTTCCAATGGTTGAAACAAATATTCGTAGCTTTAGTTGTACTGGTAGGAATAGGGATATTTGTGTGTTTAATGTTGAGATGTTTAATTCTTTGCATGCCTGGTTATAAACTTATATAACATCTAGGTTTAATTCTTTGCGTACCTGGTAATAGACTTATATGATGCAAAAGAATTTGCATGTTCCAGAGAAAGGGGGGAATTGAATAAAGGGTTAAAACAACTAGGAATCGCAGATGGTCCTAAATGAGTGGGATGCTTAGGCAGGATTTACAGAACAACAGAACACCAGATAACAAGAAGAAGCATTGTCCTTGGGATGCCAGAATAGGCCATAAAACTAGAGATAGCAGGAATACCAGCCATGAAACCAGCACAAACAGGATCTGTGGGCGAGCAGGGGTCCAAAAGTGTCCACTCAGCAGAAAATCGGACTAAAGGTGAAAAGTACATTGGGAGGAAGACTCGCAGCCTTCCTCCTTGGGACCACCGCCCACCCTTTAACGACAACTACTCAAGGACTAAAAACAGATCTGCGCAAGCATTAAAGCATTAAGAGACTAATTAGCATAAAAAGCGAGGGTAGGCGGGACAGGTAATAAATATGTATAGGTGCTCATGAAATATTAATCGCTTCACTGTATAAGTTGGCACAGCTTTCTACTCTGGTATGCACGATAGGTGGAATGATCCCCCGTGCATCCAGCGCTGCTAATAAAGAATATACCACTTGAAGAAAATTGGAACTTTGTTCTTTGAATCACCACGAAAGTATACACCACCCTGCAAATTTTACTTTCCGACTTACAGGCAGTTCCAAATGACCGGTCTACCAAACAAACAAACAAACAAAAAATAAAAATAAAGAATACTGTCACTTACAGCACTAGGGTCCTTGTCTGCCTCCGCAGTGATCCATTGAGTCAAGGAGTCCCTCCGAGAAATCCCGGGGGTACCCTAGGGAGTCCTATTCCCAGCGGGTCCTGCAGCCTGGCAGAGAGGATGTCCCATCTGGGTCGCCAGATTGATTTGAAGAACAAAGTCAGAAATTTTCTTAGTGACGAAGTATTCTTTATTGGCAGCGCTGGATGCACGGGGGATCTCTCCGCCTAACGTGCATACCTGAAGTTGTAAACTATCTCACATTTCTAGAGCAAAACAATGAATATTCAATTAACACCTATACATATTCATTATTTAATCCCGCCTACTCTTGCTTCATATGCTAATTTGCTTATCAGTCCTTTGTGCTTGCGCAGATTCTTCCAAGAATTGTGGGCAGGGGTCTTCGGGACGTGGGCAGTGGTCTTAGGGAGGAAGACCGTAGGTCTTCCTCACAATGCACTTTTCACCTTTTGCTAAAAGATGCTGAGTCAGCAGGGTTGGCTGTTTTCCAAGCTGCCGCTGACAACCTGTTATCTGTCTTTCCCCATTTGGTGTGTTTTTATCTCATGTTTCAGCCTCAGCCCTAATTCCAATTTCTGCCAGCATCCCGTTATCTGTCTTTTCCCCCTTTGATGTGTTTCAACTCAAGTTTCAACAAGATGCTAGCAGACACAATGTACATGAGGATGTCTTATTCTCATTATATTTTAACTACAAGATTTATTCTATCCAAAAGTGAGTTCATACAATATCAATATCTTTAGAATCCTCCCTGTATGCAGTGAAAGGAGGGAGGGTTTCTGCTGTTCAAGTGCAGAGGTGAGAACACAGCAGACACAGGTGTGCAATGCAGCTGAAAGGAGAATTGTGGCTGTAGAGTGGAAATTCCTCAGCTTCCCATCTTTGTCACCATTCTTTCTAAAACACGAGTTTTACACGCTAGTCTGAAGTGAAAAGGAATTGGCAATTGAAGGCCCAACAGCCTCATTGGGGTCTCAGGGCCCTCACACAGAATGCTCCTGCCTGACCCGGACTCAGGTACAAATGCTGGCCTCCAAGACTGAAGCTGCACTGAGGCAATGTCCTGAGGGGCAGCAGAGAGATTGGAGGATTTGTGTGGCTTCACTTCTGGCAGAAGCTTCCTGGCCACCTTGCTGTGCGTGCCCCGACAAGGGCATGGTGCTACCAATGACCTTGAGCCCAGAGATGTCAGGAGCAATTGCCAGGGACCAGGTGTGCAAAGGTGGCTTCTCTGGGAGGGTCTGGTGGTGAGTGCTGCCTAGTTCTAGTTCTCTTTGGGACTCAGCAGGACCATGGCACCATGGCCCTGGAAGGCAGCAGCTGGCTGGTCCCAGCAACTTCACCACTCCCTGGGATGCGTTGCCTATCCTCTGATTGGCTGGCTAGCGACTGTTAGCTGTATTGCAACTGGCTTGTCATCAATAGGGGGTGTGGCTTCCCCTCCCTATAAAAGGGCCAAGGGGGGCAATGGGAAACTGTGTTGGAGATCGCAGATGGAGGAGGAGGAGGAGAAGGACGAGGAGAAGGAGGTGACGGTGGTGGTGGTGGATGACATGCTCGTAGTGGAGGAGCTCGTAGACAAGGAGATGGAAGATTCAGGATTCATAGAATCTTTTTTCTTCCTTTTTTTTTTTTTTTTTTTTAATAACGGGGACTTTTGAGTGCAATGTTATGCAGTTACGTCTTTATAATCCCCCCTGTAAGCACTGATAGCAGTGAGGCTTTCCAAGCATCCAAGCATATTTACAGAACCCAAGTATCATTCTTTGTACACATCCATTCCTTGAGCAAACCGAGAGGAAGCAAAGTATTACCTGGGGGCACCCACGCATCTCCATGGGCACCCAGGATCCTTCTTGGAAGACCCAAGCATCTCCACACAGCAGCCATGCACCTCCCTATAGCAAGCGTGCATCTCCCTGGGGCACAGAAGTGTCGTCTTGGAGCTCCAAAACATCTCCCCACAGTGTTCAAGCATTTCTCTGGAGCACCCACGCAGTTTCCTGCATCCCCAGGCATCTCAGCAGGCCACTCAAGCACCTCCCTGGATCCCACAGGCATCTCACCCTGGTAGCCAGGCATTTCCAGGGATCTCAGGCATCTCCCAGAGCACTCCAGAACCTCCCCGGGGAATGCAAGCACCATACTGGAGTACCCAAACATCTTCTTGGACATGGGCTTCACTTCCATTAGACACTAGGCACCTTCCTGCAGCACCCAGACATGTCCCAGGGCAACCAAGGTTGAAATTGAGATCGCAGGGTGCTCCAGGGAGGTGCTTGCGTGCCCTGGGAAGATCCTGGAGTGCCCAGGGACATTTTGTCTCCTCCAAGGCTCTGCAGAGCTGATCCAGGGAGGTGCTTGTGTGCCCCAAGGCCATGTTTGGCTTCTAAAAGGAGGACCTTGCTTGTTCCAGGGGGATAGCTGCTGACTCAGCCACACACTAAGCAGACCTGGGGTCTGCGTGCCTCAGGAGGTGCTTGGCTTCCCCGGGGAGATGCTTGGGTGCTGCAGTGAGATGCTGGAGTGCTGTGCGGAGGTGTGTTGGTCCTCCAGGCAGATCTTGTGTCCCCTGGGGAGATGCTTGGGTGCCTCATGGAGATGGATGGGTCCCAACGGGTGATGTTCCTGTTCTCCAGGGAGGGTTTTGGCTCCTCCAAGGAGATGCTTCTTTCCTGTGGGAGATGCTTGGGTCATCCAAAGAGGTGTTGGGATGAAACAGGGGAGGTACTTCTGGGCTTTAAAGCTGTGTTTTGGTGCCCTGGGGAGATGCTGAAGTGCTCTAGGTAGGTTCTTGACTTTTCCAAAGACATGTTTTTTTGGTGTAGGAGAGTATTTCAGCATCTGGAGTGAAATGCTTGAATGCTAATAGGAGATGCATGGGTCCACCAGGAAAATGCTTACGTCCCCTGGGACGATGCCTGCAAGGTGCTTGTGCACCCCATGGAAGCTCTTGGGTGCCAAGGGAGGTGCTTCCCATCTCCAGTGAGCTGTTGTGTGCCCCAGCTGGTGTTTTGGAGCCCTGGGGAGATGCTTGGGTTCTCCACTCAGATGTAGGAGTGTGATGGGGAAATTATGGGGTACTCCAGTGAGGTGCTTGGGTGTTCCCGGGAGGTGCTTCTGTGCTGCAGGGAGATCCTTTGGTGACAGGGGCAGAACCTTTTGTGAACAGGGGATAGCTTTGTGTGCTCCAGGGAAGCTTTTCTTCTGCCCCACGGGTAGGCTTATGTACTGCAGGGAGATGCTTGTGTGCCCTGGCAAGCAAATAATAGCCCCAGGCACCCAGGGATATTCCTTAGGAGCAAAGCACCACCCCAGAGAACCCAGGCATCTTCCTGAGTCACTCCAGCAGCACCACTGAGTACCCTCTGAGTACCACCTCTCAGGAAACGCCAAGATCTTCCTGGGCAACCCAAGCACCTCCCTTGGACGCACTAAGCAGGAAAGAGCAAGGCTAAATAACCATGATAGACAGAATGCACAAATACTGCATAACACTGACAGAAAGTGCTACAAGACAAAACAAAAATTACCTCCACCAAATCCGTTTTGTCATAGTCTTCCCGATGGTTGGAAATACATGGATTAATCGTGCCATATCTTTTTTCCAAGTGAAATACGTCAGATCCCTTAGTTAGCTCAATGACAGTGCGGAACAGTTTCTGAAGAAAACAATGGAAAAAAAAAACAACTTTACAAGAGCACGAGATCCTTTGAATCCCCTCCTCATGCTTCCAGATGTTAAACAATAATACAAGTGACATCCTACTTTCTTACCTGATTAAAGAAAATGTGACGCTTCAGGGAACAGATTCAATATCCCATGAGATTTCAGGGGAGAAAATGAGTTCATTTTTCATACTTCAGAGAAAGGAAAGGCTTCCATTTCAGACAATCTTTTCTTACTAATCAGTCTGTCAAATCTATGGTCATAATTGCAAGTCAGCTGCTTCCAAACTGCAGGGAAGGACATGATCCTCTTTGTAGGATAGTTGCTGCCACAGCACAGCCGCTGCTGCATGTCATTAGAGAAGCTGTTGCAGCAGCGCACGGCCCTCTAAAAAGCAGGTTTGGAAGCTAGGCTACAGATCTTGTAGATACAGCTGTGCCAGCTGGACAAGGAAGCATCCTGTGGTGATTCCCTTTACCCATTAGCCAAATGTGTATCATCCTACAACTCTGCTGGCAGAACAGATTGCTCAAGCGCCCAAAGCAAAGGTAGATTAGTAAACTCAATCCTACCTTTCAGTTCAGGGGTGGACAAATAGCAAACTGACTGCTTGTAGCAATTACCAATCTCTCTCACAGGGGTTTCTATTACCAAAGATACGGAGATGATCAGCTCTGGTACAGCAGCAGTGACAAGCTAGTGGCAGCACCTTCTTCCACTGCCACAGCTGGTCATTATCGTTGTGAGACTCCGTGTATGTAGCTTTAGAGAGCAGCCATGCCAAATGGAAATACTACTGCCCCCTGGAAACACTGCTGCTTAGCACCTTATCATCAAGGTCTGCCTCTGCCTCCCTCACACCAGCTAGCACAAAACTTGAGTACTGCCCTCAACTTCAGTCTATACAACATGGAGATAAAACACACAAAACACACCCAGAGCACTGTCAGCTGTAGGAAACAGAAAAGGAAGATCTGAGAATGTCGACGTGCCATGGGAAACTGTACCTAACTGCTGCCATATGGATGGCTGCACACTGATCAAGAAGTTCATCGAATTCTAGGCCAAAGGAGCAAACAACAACAACAATCCAACAACTTCTTGAGGTTTACCTGGCTGACTCTGGGAAAAACCTCTGTGGCTTTTCTGGATATACTGGCAGACATGAACAGAGAAACCTGGTATCTGCTTCCTTAGGAAGAAAGCTTTAAAAAGTTAGTATTGCCTCTACCAATTAGGTCACAGCTTAAGGATGTGACAGAAGTTGTGGTGACAAGCCCCTTTACCAAAGGGGATTCTTATCTGGTCATATTCTCCCCACTCAGGATTCATGCAGCACATCAACAGCAGCCCTTAGCTGCTTTGGGCCAACCTCCAGGACTCCTAGCAATTTTCCCCAATTCTAATTTCCTCATTCGAATTGAAGTTTGCTCTTCAGAATTAAGAGTTTCCCATCTTAGTCCTGAATGTCCAGGAAGCTTGGCGTTCTCCTTTTCAGCATCAGGTTCAGTCGTATCAAAATCTCCCCCACTTCTCTCACTGTCTATCCCAGAAAATGCTATTTCATTGCTATTTGTCTGTTCTTGAAGAACATTCTCACTTTCTTCCAAAAAATAATTTGTCGTGGACTCAGCTTCAGCGTGATATATGTCAGAAACATGTTTTTCCAGAAACTCTTCTTCACCACCTGAATGCTATTTCCTAGACTTCATCCCACCACAAATCTAAGGAGATGGCACAAGTCTCTATAAAGCTGTCTTAGGTCCCATTGATGTGCATGAATAGGGTATGCTACTCTGTTGGTGATTTTTTTCCCCTTAGAATAAAGAAGATTAGGAACAATTTCTGTAGTTGCTAAATAGGTAGAAAAACAAGACCCTTTCTTTCTGGAGGAGGTTCCCACAATGAAAGCACGGCGCTTAAGGATGTGATGGCCACAGAAATGCATTCGTCTAGGGCTCCTGAGACCTGACAGACAGACCAATGCATCTTCTAGGTAAGGCTCCTTAAAGATCCCTGAAGGAGAAGATAACAGAAGGCAGACACCTGAGGGGTAGCGCAATTTCCAATCCCCTAGCCTCTCTGCTTTTATGCTGGTGGTAGTTTTCCTGCCTTTATTTTACCAATGCAAATAAATCTATCAGCTCTGCTGGGAGCAATGCTAGGAAGATATGCTCGATGAATAGGTGCATAACTATTCAGGGATCTCCGTTAACCAGGACTGGAATGAGTTTATCCATTTATTTGCTCTCACCAATACACAGACTAAACTTGATCAGGCCTGATGCAGCCAGGAGTCAGCTCGCACATACCATCCAAGCAAAGCCTCCAAGTACACACCACTAAGTATCAACACTAATTGACCTCACGTGCAAGTGTACGGTATGATCCACAATCATTTAAATTAGGAGACTGGTGAAGAATCGTGATAGCCAAAACAGCATTAGCTTAAACCAGTTATACTTGTATCCTGGTCCCAACGTTCTTCAGAAAGGAATTCAAAAGAAGAACGACAACAAAAAGGAAACTGTTGAAGGCATCTAATGCTGATTGCTACAAAGGCATGCCAGCTGACTCATTGACTAGTTGTGCAGCAAGGCACAACAGCTTGGGTACTGCCTGGCACAAGCTAAGGTTCTTTAGAACTTGGTCACAAGCATTATTCCATTTTGCTTTCAGTCTTATCAATGCATTTCTCAGCTAGCTCATCAAGCAACATGTCTAGTGGCTTAGGGATCCGGTCACAAGTATGAAGCTTGGAAATTTCTTTTCTAGTCTAGAAACAAAATCATTGCATTTTAGCTTGTCCTCAGTTTTCCTTAAAAACACCCACAAAAACAAACAAACCCAAAATCAAACCAAAAAAAAAAAAAATCTTCCCTCAAAACCCCTCCTATATTAATACACTTTTCTTATTTGCCTAACTTTCAAGTGGAGTACAGTTATGTAATATACACTCTGCATTTTCAACCAGGAAAGCCAGTATTTCTTGATTTGTTACACTCAACTTTTTATAGGAACTTGCAATGAAAGAAAGGGCATTTAGAGCTTCTGTAAGAAGATTCCAAAATAGGAGGCCTAAGGACCCAGAGGAAAATACTGTCATGAAAAAAATATCCAGAAACAGATCCTTTTTCTCCAAAACACTGCTCTAAAATTGAGCAAACTTGCATTGTGACAGTCTCATTAGTTCATCAAATTTGCTTGTCAGTCAGTAAATTCGCTGAAAGCACTTCTAGCACTATGTTTCAAGCTGCTACAGATACTATAAAGAAGAAAATAATTATGACTCAAACTACTACCGCTGATCTGGGGAACAATCACATGCAAATACGTCCCCTATCCATTCATCAAGGAAGTACTGAGACCAAGAACACAATGGCAAGATGAAAGCGCCTACATGGATTAAATAATTAAGCAAACGGGAACAACTCTGCAAATCAAAGATTTGATTATGGAACTAACTACTTGGTGGTATCATCTTGACCATACGTATTCAGTACCAGATTTGCCCTCCACAGTACGACACAGTGTCTCCACGTATCACTCTTTTGTTCATCTTGTAGATTCTTTTTCTATAAAGTTGGACTTTGCCACATTAGCATGAACGTTGAATTGAAGTTCTCACCTCTTTATTTGGCAAGTTGAAGAGGAACTCTCTGTCAAAGTGTCCTGGTAAAGCAGGATCTATAAAAACCTAGTCTGTTGGTGGCTCTGACTACCACGTTCTCCCCTCTGTTGTCTATGCCATCCAGAAGTGTCAGAAGTGTTGAGACAATGGAACTAATAGAAAAACATAATTTATTTGACCACTGTTTTTGTTGGGGGGGGATGTTTCAAGGACTACGGGTGTGCTACATGGGGGGGGCTGTTTCTGGGGGTAGGGCTGCAAAACGGGGGGGTGTTTCTGGGCCTAGGGGTGTGCAACAAGGGGGTACATGTGTTTCTGCGTGTAGGTCTGCACAAAAAGGAGGGTTGTGTTTCTGGGGATGGGGTGCAACAAAGGGGGGGTGTTTCTGGGGGGTAGGGTTGCGGAACACACGCCTTTTTACACAACCCTATCCCCAGAAACATCCACCCCGTTTTGCAGCCATATCCCAGAAACACCCCTCCGCTGTTGCGCAGCCCTAAGCACAGAAACACCCAACTTGTTGCACACTCCTATCCCCAGAAACACAATCCTCCTTTTTGCACACACCTACATGCAGAAACACCTCCCCCCCCTTGTTGCACATCCCTATCCCCAGAAACCCTATCCCCCATTTCACAGCCCTACCCCAGAAACTCACACCCCCACTGTTGTCCACGCCTAACCCAGAAACACCCCCGCACGATGTTGTGCAACACTACCGAAAACAACCCCCCCCCCGCCTTACTGCACACCCCTACTCCTAGAAACACAAAAAAACGCCTTTTTGCGAACCCCTACCCTCAGAAAGACGTCCCCGGGATCCGCCGCGGCTCCCGGGAACCTGCCGGGGGTTGCCGAGCGGGGGTCGCCGGGGGCCGCCCGTTGTCGCCGGGGCGGGGGGGGGCGGGTTCGCCGAGGCACCCGGGGGTCGCCGGCGAGGTTCCGCCGCAGCGTACGGGGACCTGCCGGGGATTGCCGAGCGGCGTCTGCCGGGGCTCGCCAGTGGTCGCCGGGGGGGGTACGCCGCGGCGCCGTGGTCCCGCAGGAGTTCGCCTGGTGGGGTCCGTCGCGGCGCACGGGGACCCGCTGGGGGTCGCCGGCCGAGGTCCGCCGAGGGGCCCGAGGGTCGCCGGCCGCTGTCCGCCAAGGGCCGGGGGTTACGCTTCCCGGCGTCCACGCGGGGCCCGGGGGCCCGCCGGGGATCTTCTCTGGAATGCAAGTGATCCCGGGGACGTCTTTGTGAGGGTAGGGGTTCGCAAAAAGGCGCGG
>MU012000.1:13957-31692 GCA_011074415.1 Stictonetta naevosa
AGGTTGATGTCCCAAAAGGGATGATGTCCCCAAGGGGATGATGTCCCAAAAGGGATGATGTCCCCAAGGGGAGGATGTCCCCAAAGGGCCAATATCGATGTCCCCAATAGGATGATGTCCCCAAAGGGATGGTGTCCCCAGAAGGATGATATCCCCAATACGATGATGTCCCCAAGGTGCCAATGTCCCCAAAAGGACAATGTCCCCAAGGGGATGATGTCCCCAAGGTGCCAATGTCCCCTTCCAGACCTGGAGGACACCACAGTCTGGGGACTGTCCCCAAAATAACACCACCAGCACCTCGGGACAGTCCCTTCCACACCTCCCCCAGGCCTCCAGCTAATTAGCAGCCCAATTAGGCCTAACGAGGATTCCCTTGGGGAAATCCCATCCCTTTCTGAATGCCCGCAGAGGGGGGGACCTCGCACAAGGTCCCCGTGTCACCGTCATCCCTCCCCGTTCCCGGTGACCTCGGCTTTTGGCTGCGCTCCCAATTAGCATGGCCAACACGAACATCATCGGTAATTCATTAATTAGTTGGGTGATTAATTAGGGTGGGGTCCTGCAGCTGGTGAAGCTGCCTAGAGAGTTTGGGAGAGGAAAGCTCCCGGTGCCCGTAGGTGTGTAGGGGATTAATTATCCCTATTAATTAGTCTTATTAATTAGTCCCTTTCCCCCAGTGCGGGTGCAGGAGACAGGATCCGTGCCCCATCTCAGATCCCAAAGGGTTTCTCGTTAACACTAATGAGGGAAATCACTAATTAAAGCAGCGTTCTTCAAATGATGGGGTTGTTGTTAGGATGGCAATTAATAGCTCATTAATTATTGCCCTGGTGTCCCCCCCCCCCCAAAGGATGCAGCAAAAGGACCTCAGGGGATGCTGGGGGGTCCCCATTCAGGAGCCCTGGAGGCCCCCCAAACCCTTCCATGAGTCAATTTCCCCTTTTTCTTTCAATTCCTTTATTTCGCCCCAAATCTCCCATCTTCCCGTGTGCATTCTGGGAAATTTTCTGCTTCTCCCACCCCACCCCAAATACTTAAGTGCCGAGAATCTCATCGGGGGGCGCGGGGAGGTTGGTGGGGCCGGGGAGGGGGTCGGCCTCGCTACCCCCTGATGTATCTCCTGATCCAGGGCACGGCTTGGCACACGTTGGAGTAGACGCCGGGCTGCCCCTTGCGCCCGCAGACGGCCATGCCCCACGACACCACGCCTTGCAGCACCCCGTTGCACACCAGCGGGCCCCCGGAGTCACCCTGTAGGGAGAAGAGCATGAGGTGGGGCTCTTCTGAGTGACACCACGGACCTCGCACCCCGTGTCGTGGTCCAGTCCCGGCTACGGGGCTCAAGCATGAGGTAGTTGGGGGGAAGCCAGACCTTGTATAACCCACCCACGTGTCTTGGTCATTGCTTGGTTTTGTGGCTTGGGTTGGAGATAATGGTGGAGGAACCCAAATATTGCATGGACCCATCCACATGTTGTGGCCCATCCCTGGCTCCGTGCCTCAAGCATGAGGTAGTTGTGGGGAACCCAAATATTGTGGGGAAACCCAAATATTTTTGGGAAAACAAAGGTTGTGGGGAACCCAAATGTTGTGGGAAACCCAAATCTTGTGTAGCTTCACCCACATGTTAGGGCCATTGCCTGGGGTTATGGTTTGCAGATAATGGTGGAGGAACCCAAACCTTGCTTGGGCTCACCCACAAGTTGTGGCCCGTCCCTGGGTTTGTGCCTCAAGCATGAGGTAGTTGTGGGGAAACCCAAATATTTGGGGGAAAACAAAGGTTGTGGGGAACCCAAATACTGTGGGAAACCCAAATATTGTGTAGCTTCACCCACATGTTGGGGCCATTCCCTGGTTTTATGGTTTGCAGATAATGGTGGAGGAACCCAAACCTTGCATAAACCCATCTGCTTCTTGTGGTCCATCCCTGGCTCAGTGCCTCAAGCATGAGGTAGTTGTGGGGAAACCAAAAATTGTGGGGAAACCCAAATATTTTTGGGAAAACAAAGGTTGTGAGGAACCCAAATACTGTGGGAAACCCAAATATTGTGTAGCTTCTCCTACAACCTGGGGCCATTCCCTGGTTTTATGGCTTGAAGATAACGGTGAAGGAACCCAAACCTTTCATGGCCCCATGGGAGGAGGTTGAAGGGACCTCTTACCTGGCAGGAATCGATGCCCCCCTCGGGGACGCCAGCACAGAACATGTTGGGGGTGATCAACCTCCCGTACGCCCTCGCGCACTTATCCTTCCCAAAGGCTTGGACGCCGGCACACTGCAGGTTTCTGGGGAGCTTTGCTGCAGACGAGGGGGATGGAGGGAAAGTTGGTGAGAAAGGGCCAAGACCCAAGAAGACCTCGTGGTATTTTTGGTGGGGTTCCTTGGGATATGGGCAAGGGAGATGCCTCCACTGGAGGTGGGTAGTCCAACGCAAAGGAAACCCCAACCCCAAGGGAAAGTCATTCTTCATGGGAAACCTCGTTGGGTAGAGTGAAGACAACGTAAGGGACCCTCCCTCATCCAATTTTCCCAAGCAAGAAGAGAAATCAGCCTCCTTTTCCCTGCCAAATTATGTCCCCCCTACCCCACTTCTTCCACCAGGGTCTCCACCGTGAGCCAGTACCTCCGGGGGACTTGGTCGTGCCCCAGCCAGACACGCTGCACCTCATCCCGTCCATGGGACACCTCGTGGCCAATCTGATCTTCTTGATGTTGTTGCTAAACTGCACGGGTCTGTTCAGCCTCAGGAGCATGAAATCATTGTCGTTCTTGCGGGGGTTGTAGGCCGGGTGGACGATTGACCGTGAAATCATCCTCACTTCCCCCGTGCCGTCCCGCAACGTGTCTGTCCCGATTAACACCCTGAGGTCCCTGCCCGGAGAAGAAGGTCAAGAAATCAGAGCCCGCTCCTCCAAAGGAGACACACAACCCTGTGGGTCAAGGGGATGATCGAGGGTCATCCCCCAAAGCTTCTCCAGATCCAGTCAGCAGGCAGAGTTAAGGTGATGTGTCCATGGGACCACCTTATCCTCTTGTGCTCAAGGAGAAAAATGAGAATGCCTTGGGGATTCATGAGCTAGATCTCCTCCAAGAGCTCTTTGATGGCTCAAGTACCCTGGGGCATTTCCCATCTCCATGGGACTTTGGAGAATATCTTGACTTCAGCTTCTTGACTTCACCTTCATCTTCCTCACTTCAGGCTTCAGGCAAGGAGTCCCACCTGCAATATCCCAGCAACGCCACCCTGAGCCCAACTTCTGGCCAACGTTTCTTCTGTTTTTCATCTTTATTTCCCCTCTGGAACTTGAAACTTCCTCTCGTGGAGCCTTGTGGGGAAACTGGAGAAGTTTGGCTGTGGAGGGACCTTCTCCACTTGGTGTCATCACCTGGAAAAAGGGGGGTGGCTGGACCTCAAATGTGGGGGAGGTTGAGTCCCTTGGGGGTTGATGGCCAGAGGTTGTCTCCTGGCAAAGGAGATGTCAGCTCCTGTCTCCCTGGGGAGGCTGGCTGTGCCTTCGATGCCCTCTGGAGGTACCAGCTTCTGGATACCACCATCTGGAGATACCCACGGCTGGAGCATCAACATCTGGTGCTTCTGGGCATCAGATCTGGAGGTAACATCTGGGTGTGACTACCTGGGCATAGCAATCTCTGGAGACACCCACCTCTGGAGCTACCTGAAGGTACCAGGCTTCAATACCAGCTTCTGGACACCGAAATCTGGAGGTGTCCACATCTGGAAGTGGCCAACTGCAGAGACACTGACATCTGGGACATCTCTCTCTGGGTGCCACCATTTGGAAGAACCATCCTCTGGAAGTGCCAACATCTGGGCACCGATACCTGCAGGTACCAACCCCTGGGACCCACCTCTCCCCCTCGGTCATTAAAGGGTCTTGGAAAACGAGACGTTGGCTTGTAGGAAGCCATGAGGAACAGGAGCACGGAGCCAGCTTACCTGCCTGGCTGCTTGCAGTGGGCGGCTGTCAGGACCCACTGGGCGTCTATCAAGCTTCCTCCACACAGGATTTGTCCCCTCTTGATGAGGGCAACCTGGAAAGGTCGCTGGGTGATGGAGCAGGGCTTCCCACCGATGATACGGGACTCGTCCGCCTCCGGCACTGCAAGACAAGAGCACCCAAGGGCACTGTGAGACAGAACAACGGAGGGCACCGTGACAGCCTTGCCTGGCTATAGGTGGCCAGGAAGCCTCCTTCAAAAGGAAAAAAAAAAAAAAAAATGTTATTTTGGGTTGAAAAGCACAAAAGCAACTTTTAAAGAGGTGAAATGAGACACAGAAGGGAAAGCTCTCTCTCCTGTGGTTGTTTTTTTGTTTGTTTGTTTGTTTTAGCCTTAAAATAGCATCAGAACAGTCAAAATCATAATTAAAACTTTTTGTTTGTTTTGTTTTGTTTCACCCGAGTCATCTATCAACCTACTGAGGTCCCACCAAACTCTTTTTTTTTTTTTTTTTTTTTTAATGAGAAAAAGATATTTTTTGGACCAGGAGCAGTTGAAATCCAACCATTAGTAGCCCCAAACAATTCTCGGCGATCTGAATTCTCCCGATGCCTTCTGATGGAGCCCAGTACTCCATGGCCCAACCACACGTATCAGGGAGAACATTGGGGTGGGAGGTCCCACGAGAAGACCCCCTGGGACCAGTCCATCGTGCCAGGCTGTGCCAATGAGCTGTCCTGGAAATCTCCATGCATCAGGAAGTCACCAAGGGCCACTTATCTCCACTGGTTTCGCCATGTGCCTCGGGGAGGGGCATCCGTTCCACCTCTAAGATTCCTCCCAGCCCAAGATTGGACTCTAAAAGGGAGATGACGCACCCCTAAAAGAGCTGATTTCTTCTTCCTCCGTTGGTAAGAAAGCCTGTAGGACCAGCTCGAAAAGACTCCTACCTCCTGGATGGCTCATGTTATGTACCCAGACCTCCTAGGTAGGTCCGAGGTAGAAGATGGTTGCATCAACACAAGCAGGAGAAGCCATGACGCAGGGAGAAATGATAACAGGAGCTCACTCAGGAATGTGAGTCCTTACGTAGCTCTGGAGCCAAGGCGCGTTGGTCCCATCAGGTTTGCAGGGAAGAGAGCCATCAGTTTGGTTTTGGGGTCTTTGGTCGTATCGCAGAAAAAAAAAGGGTCTCACCACCCAAAGCTTCCATTTCTGACACGGGTTTCTCAACCTTTAAGGTCTCTGGAGTCATCTCCCCTCGCTTTAGCTCGCTGAAGCAGATGGTTGTCTAGTGGAGTTGGCCAACGTTGATGGTCCTCAGAGAGAGGGAGGGACCGTTCTGAGAGGCAATCCCACCCCATCCAACGCTGGATGTCTGCAAGATGAGGTGTCCCTCCCCATGCTGGAATATTTATGAGGTTTGTGGGATGACCATCTTGAGGTCATGCCCATGCAAGACTCCACTTGGGTGTCCACACAATGGACACGCCGTGCTCCTGGTGTCCCTTCCTCTTCAGCTCTACGTGGGCAAGAACCTCTCAGGCCTTTTGAGAAGCTCTCTAGTGGAGAAGACACCTTGTGGTCAGTTGTGTCCAAGTAGCAGGAGATGAGCTTCACAACAAAAGGATAACCAGATTAATAAAAAAAAAAAAATTTTTTTTTTGAACAAAAAATCCTCTCTCCTGCCCCAAAAAGCGCAGAGTATTTGGACTTTTGCCTCTGTCACATGGGAGATATCAACTCCTTGTTCCCCCAGGTGTCTTCATGGGTGTTGAGGCTGAGTCCTCCACGCTGGAGCCTGGAGCATCCCAGCTGAGTTTTGGGGTGGTTTTGGGATGAAGTTGTGGTTGCCACCTCCACGTGTTGACTGCCCTGGCGAAGAGCTGTATTGATCCGTGCATGTGCGAGGTGGCTCTGGTCCATGGTTATCTGCAATCACCTTCCACCGCACGTTGGGACATTGGAATTTACTGGTGGGACTGGTTTGTGCCGGTGGGGATTACGACCTGTGACGGGTGGCAATGGGAGACGCCCGAGTTTCAGACCGCCTGGAATCTGCCACTATCCGGTCCCAGCTGCCAAAGCTGGAGGGTGGGAACCGTCCCAGCGTGCACGCTCATCGGGGAAGCATCCCTTGTCACCTCAAAGGCCGTCCTTGGGCCTTTGGAGACCATCCAGAAGGTTTAGGTTCCACCAAGCTCCTCGTAGACATCTCAGCAGCTTCCCTGGGCCTGGAGGATCTCCGTCGATGAAGGCCAGCCGGTGGAGATGCAACGCAAGACCTTGGAGCCCTGTGGTAGGATCCATAGCCTGGATTTCCAGAAGAGAGCTCCAGCCAAGGTGATGGTGTCTCCACCCCAAATCAAACTGTGATAAACCTTATCACCAGAAACCCCTCACCGAAAACAGTTCTTGGAAAGCTTGGAAAATTATCCAGGCGCGGTGTCTGGACACAAGCTAGTTCCTTCTCCACAGGCCCCGGGAGTTTTGGATTCAGCTCTGGAGGCACCTATTTGGGTTAAGATCCCAGGTTTTGGCAACCTTCGGGCGGATACCATGGGCCTCTTCTTCCTTCCCTGATCAGGACCCATCCATGGGGCCGTTCTGGTTCCCCTTCATCAGAGCATCATTTTGGAGGCCAGAAGAAAGGAAGGGGATGCTCCCATCGGGATTAAGTCTCTTGCTTTCCCTCGCCCCAGGTGACTGCTTTTGTCTCCTTTTCCATGGCAGAAATCCCCGTACGACCTCACGGAGAAGGAAAGGAAGATGTCCCGGAGATCCCAGCATCTCCAGCCACGTGACGGAATTTTCCTCCACGTCTTTTCTCTCTACGGCGAGGGGTTGCTTTATCTCAGCTCGAAATGAAAACAGGTTTCGAAATTACAGGGCCTTGCCCAAGTCTTCCCATCAGCAAGATTCCCACGAGCCAGAAGGCATCTCCTCATCCCATCCCATCCCATCCCATCCAATCCCATCCCATCCCGTCCCATCCCATCCCTCTGGATACATTCCCCCGCGATGCATCCGTGAAACATTCGCGGTGTCCCTGTCCCCGTCCCCATCCACCGGACTGACTTACGCTCATCGCCTTCATTACCCCCCTTCACGTTTTGTGCCAGCAACGGGGTGGCGGACAGCAGTCCCACTATGAGGAAGAAGATGGGGGTGAAGCCGAAGGCCCCATGCCCGTCACGAGCCATTCCTGGAGGGGCAGAGAAACCAAACCAGATCAGCTCGGGGACCATAGGAGAGAGCCCGGTGCCACATGGGGGACAGGGGGACAGTCCCAGCGCTGTCCTTCCACCTCCCAACAAGGAACAGAGGCAATGCTACCAGGATGCTCTTGGTGTTTTGGTGAACCTTCATCCCTACAGACCATGCGGTGGCCTCAATCCCTCTTCTCCACCCTCTTTTGGCCCAATTAAGCTCTCCGGCGGTGCCTCCAGCAACCCAGGAAGCACCATTTCCCTCCCAGTCCCCGTTAAACTGGGCAAGCCGAGTTAACCCGGGATATGGAACGCTCCCTCCACCAAACCACAGCGTGGACGGATCCGACCCGTAGGAAAGAAGAAACGAAGAACCTGGAGAACCCCCCGAGTCCCACCTGGCACCATCCGAACCCTTGGAGATGGAGGCCACCGCTGTCCCTGCCGCGGGGATGGACTCACCTGCTGGAGGAGAAGGACGGGGCCGGCTTGGCGCGTCGGGAAGCCGAGAACCCGGCGTTGGGCCATATTTATACCGGGCCGAAAAGTAGGTTGTGTCTCCGCCGGGGTGACTCAAGGGCGGTTGGGCGACAGGTCCAAGCGGCAAGCGGGACGAGCGCGGCCGTGGGTGTCTCCCCGGCCCCACGGGTGATTACCGCTTTGATGTCCCAGAGGAAAACGCCGCCCCGCTCCTCCCGACGTGCCTGAAAACAGACCAGCCCAGCATGATGGACAGATGGACAGATGGACAGATGGACAGAAGGACTGGCTGGGTCACCCCCTTTCCTCGTGGGTGTGTGGGTGGGTTTGAGGAGGGTTGTCCCCACGGCTGCTGGGGTGGGATGGGCCGGCTCCGGCCTCTGGGCGTCGTTAAATGGAATGGCCTGGGTGCTGTCTGTCCGTCCGTCCGCCTCTCGTCCTGGCTGTCCGTCCAGCTGGCTGTCCGCCTGTCCGTCTGCCTAGCTGTGCAGCCAGTCTGTCCGTTTATCTGCCTGCCGGTCCAGCCGTCTGTCCACCTGTCCACCTACCCGATTGCCTGGCCACCCGTCTGTCTGTCTGTCTGTCTGGTCATGCAACTGTAAGTCTGCCTGGACGTCTGTCTGGCCATATCTGTCCGTCTGTCTGTCCACTCATCCTATCTCCCCGTCCATCTGTCCGCCTGACTGCGAGTCTGCGCGTCCGTCTGTCCACCCATCTGGCTACCCGCCTGTAAGTCTGTCCAGCTGTCTGTCCGTCCAGCTGTCTGTCCATCCAGCCATCTCTGGCCATCTGCTCATCCATTTGTCCACCTGTCTGTCCATCCATCCACCTACCTGCCCCCTTATCCAGCCATCCCCTCATCCATCCGTCCCCTCATCCCTGTCTTTCTGTCCGTCTGTCCGTCCAGCTTTGGCTGGCTGGCTGTCTGCCCATCCGTCCATCTGTCCACCTGCCCACCTCTCCGTCCACCTGACTGCACGCCTATCCAGCAGCCTCGCTGTCCGTCTGTCCAGGTAGCTGTTTCACCATCTATCTGTCCTTCAGTCTATCCGCTCATCTCTCCGTCCGTTTGTCCACCAGCCTGTCCGTCAGTCAGTCTGTCCGCTCTCGTCTCTATCCGCTCATCCGTCCATCTATCTGTCCATCTCTGCCCATCCACCGGGCTCTATCCGTCTGTTTGTCCATCTGTACAGCCGTATCTCCATCTGACTGTCCTTCCAGCCAGCTGGGTGGCCGTCTGTCCCTCTGTCCTCCCATCCATCCATCCATCATTTATCTATCCATCCATCTGTCCATCTACATCAAGATGGATGGATCTGCCCGTCCACCTGTCCATCTACACCGAGATGGATGAATCTGTCCATCCATCCATCCATCTACATCGAGATGGATGGATCCACCTACATCTACAGATCTATCCGTCCATCCAGCTCCCTCTCCATCCGTCCGTCTGTCCGTCCACCCTCTGCTCGTACTACCCACCGAGTAGACTTCACATCATGCACACGTGTGTGTAAGGATGTGAGATTTGGCACAGGCTTTGGGATGCCACCTCCGAGGGGGGACAGTTTGCAGCTCCGGGAGGTCCCCGAGGACGTCGCCAGGCTGGAGGTCCTCGGTGACCTACGTGCCACCTTCTCCTGGTCGCGCCTCCTGATGAGTAACACCGCGGATGCGGGTGAACGATGGGCGAGGCTACGACCTGGTGCCAACCCCACCGAGCCCTGCGAGTCGGCTCCGGTGAGTCAAGGGGGCACCAGGGATGAAAGTGAACACTTGTGCCCCACCTTGTCCCGAGCTGGACATTGTCCCCGAGCCCTCATACCCCTCAGATCCCCCTCCTTCCATCCCCAACCCCGATGGCGAGGGGAAGGTCTCCAAGATGGGAGGTCACCACTGGCTTCTCCACCCCATGGGGGCTTAGGGTCTCCATCCATGGGGACTTGGGTGCTATCAGTGTCACCCACTGTCCCCAAGGTCACCCAGGGCATCTCCACCTGCTGCTTCACCTTGGCCTTGCCCGGCCCTTCCCTGGGAGGGTTTGGTGCTGGACATCAGCCAGGATCCGAGCAGTTCAAGCAACCAGTGCCGTAATCCCACCAGATTTCCCTCCTCCAGAAGAACCCTGTCCAAGCTCCAGCAAGTCCTGCAGCACCTTACAGCTCCTGGAAGGATTTGGGGCAGCCAGGGGTCCTCCAGTGCCACCCCAGCTTGACCATCCTTGGCGTTGCAGAGGACCAGAGCCGTGATTCGGGCGAAGGAACCTCTTTTGCAGAGCTTTTGGGAAAGGAGCTGAGGCCGCCAGCAGCTCGCGGAGCAATTAGAGCCCCTGCCAAGCAATTAAGGGTGGAGAGCCCCAGGAGCTGAGCCCTGACGAAAGGAAAGGCCGGGCGGAGATGAATCACGTTTCGGAGATGCTGATCTCGCTCTCTGCTGGTGGCAGAGGAAGCCCGGGGCTGGGTTTGGTCCCAAACCTGGAGTTGAACCCAGAGCAACTGTTCCCAGTAAGTCCATGGGGATCTGCTCTGCTGAGGTCCTCACCGAAGAGGCCGTGGTGCTGAGGAGCCCATCTGTGGAGGCCTGGCCTGTTAGGATCTCACCTACCAGGGTGCCATCCGTGGAGATCCCATCCTGTGGAGGTCTGGTCCATGAGGACCTAATCCACCAGCCATCAGTCCATGGTGGTCGTGGTCCACAAAGACCCCGTCCACCAGGATCACGTCCACGAGGATCCCATCCCATGGAAGTCCCGTCTACTGAGATCCCACCTATGGTGGCCTGGTCCACAGAGACCTCCACACCAGGGGAACCACTCCGTGGAGTGGTCAACGGCAGAGATCCTCCATGGATATCACACCCGTGGCCCACCTGGGCCATGTTCCCCAAGATCTGGTGGGCAAAGATCTTGTCCCCATGGAGATCCCACCCATGGGATTGACGTGGTGATCGTGGGCCATGAGGGTCACATCTACAAGGCTTCCCACCACAGAGGGGGAGCCCATCTATGGGGGTCTCCAGGGGGCATGAGGGGACACAAAGGGACACGGGGGGACACATGAGGGGGCACATGGTGAGAACAGGGGAAGCCCGTGGGGGGACACAGGGCACATAAAGGGATGTGGGACCCCAAGAGGGGACACAAAGGGACATGGGGGGGACACAAGGGGACAGGAGAAAACAAGGAGGGACTGGGGGACCTTGAAGGGTCATGGGGTCACATGGGGGGGTTGTGAGGGGACGGGGGAGAACTTGAAGGCACACGAGGGGACATGGGGAGGTCCACAGAAGCACACGTGGGGACGTGAGAGGACATGGGGTCACACGAGGGCACATGGGGTCAAGTGAGGGGACATGTGGGGCACACGGGGACCCATGGGAGAACATGGGGGGGGTGCCTGACATGCCGGGGAGGGGGCGTGCATGTTGGGCCACGTCCCCGGTCGCGATGACGATGACGTTGGGGCTGGGCCCAACCGGTTCTCCCAGTTCTTCTGCTCCCATCTCCTCCGCGTAATTAGTGCTAATTACCTAATTATCCCCAGGGCCAGCCCGGGCCTGCCACCCACTGCCAGGGCCGCCGGGGGACCCCACGCTCCCCTCTCCCGATCCTCAGTGGCACGGAGGGGACGTGCCCCACCCTGTCCTTGTCCCCTCTGTGTCCTCACAGCCTTGGGGGCGCCGAGTCCAGGGGTGGCCCTGGGTGACACAAGGGGTTGGCAGCGCCCTGGGTGACACGGTGGGTGGCCCTGGTTGACACACGGGGTGGCAGCACCGTGGGTGGCAGTGCCCTGGGTGACCCAGGAGGGAGGGAAGAGGGGGTGGCCCTGGTTGACACCCGGGCTGGCAGCACCGTGGGTGGCAGTGCCCTGGGTGACACAGGGGGTGGCTCAGGGGACACGGGTGACACAGGAACAGTGGTGTTGGGTGCCGGCATGGAAGTGGTGGCAGTGGTTGCACTCCAGCTACCCCTAGCATAGTAGTGGCAGACGTGGGGGACACCAGGGTGCCTGAGGACCTCCAAGCCCTCTGATGTGACACCCCAAGGTCAACAAACTTCTCCTTTTGGTGGCTCATTGCCATGGCCAGCAGGACCAGGCTCCATGGTGGTCCCCTTGACTTGACTACGGGATGCTTTAATCTCACTTCCATGGACGTGGTGACTTACCAGACCCTGCTGTGTCACCGGCACCTCCGTCACCATCTTGGCCTGACCACAAGGGCTGCATTGACCAAGTTTCCATGGCTGCGCTGCATGGACCCCAATAGATGTGGTGACCAAACCTCCATGGGTGCAGGGAGAAGACCTCATTTGATGTGTTGACCAGACCTCCATGGACATGTTGGGTAGACCCCAATGGATGCCTTGACTGTGTCTTCACATTGTTAGATGTCCATGGACACATTGACCAGACCTCCTTGAAAATGTTGACCAGACCTCCAAGGACACATTGACCAGATCTCCAAGGACACATTGACCAGATCTCCATGGACACGTTGACTGGACCTCCATGGACACGTTGATAGATCCCAAAAAGCACCTTGACCAGACATCCATGGATGATGGAGGAGCTGTTAGAGCCCACTGTGGTAGCCCACCACATCTGATGGCCACCAACCTCGGACCTTCCAAGCCAAACCTCTGTAGGATTCTATAACCCCAAAGGCTCGAACCTCCTTGTGAAAGGCTGAGCAAAGAGCTGGAAGCCACTGGTGGCCACTGTTGGTCCCAGCAATGATGGACAGCTGTTCCTCCGCCTCCCTGGGGGTTTGGACCAGGACCAAAACCTCTTTCCCCGCCGCAGTGGCTAGACGAGGCCCACACCCTCCGGTGCATCAGGTCCTGGCCACGTGGGGGAAGAGGGAGGGGGTGTCTTGCGCAAGGCAGCTGGCGTCGCTCCCCGCCCCATTGAGCCACAAGGGACAACACGTGATGGTGTGACCTCGCCGGACCTCCTCCTGCAAGAGGGAAAGCGTGGACGTGCTTCTGCAGCCCACCAAAATCCTTCACCCTTTACACAGACCCACCATGGTGAGGCCGGGTTGGCACTGCTCTCCATCTAGCCCCATCACCAAGATGGGGCTTTGTTGACCCCATGGAGGAGAAAAATGCGCGCCCCCCCCCCCACCCCCACCAATACAACAAAAAGACCCCACATACATGCAAACGGGTAAATTTGGCCTCCAGCAGGTGATTTCTTCCCGCTCACAAGCCATCGTGCCCTGGGTGGATGCTCTCTGCCCATTGCATACCCATGGGGTATAAACAGCCACCAAAGTTACCCCAGGTCGGGAAATTAGGCCCCTTCTTCTCCAGCTGAGTCACGGGGAAATTTCTCCCCTCTGGGGACAGGAAATTCTCCCTGGTCATGCGCCTGCCCGTGGAGACACGGCTGGGGTGGGGGGACCAAGAGGGAAGGTCTGACCCCAGGGCATTGCGAGGGCTCGTCTCTCTTGGGGGGAGGATGCTGAGATGGATTTTGTCCCCACCGTGGTAGTGGGAAGGGTCCTGGACACCCCTCAGACAGACACCCCTCAGACAGACTACCCCATGGTGAGGTCAACCTGGAGCGGAGCCAATGGGGTTACTCCACGGCAAGGTCAACGTGTCTGCCCCATGGTAAAGCCAACAGGTCTACCCCATGGTGACGTCAACCTGGAGTGGAGCCAATGGCGTTACTCCACGGCAAGCTCGGTGGGTCTGCCCCACGTTGAAGCCAAGTCCACCTGCAGTGGGGTCAACGGGTCTGCCCCATGGTGGGGTCAACAGGTCTGCCCTGTGGTGACACCAACAGATCTATCTAAAATGGGGCCAGGAGATCTACGTTGTGATGGTCTACCCCATGGTGGGGCCAAATGATCTACCCCATTGAAGACTCTACCCCATGGCAAGCTCAGAATGTTTGCTCCATGGTGAGGAGGCCTACGATGGGGCCAGTAGATCTACCTCGTGGTGGTCTTCCCCATGATGAGGTCAACAGGTCTACTCCTTGGCAGGGCCAACTGATCTACCTGCAGAGGGGCCAACGTGTCTACCCCATGGTGGGGCCAAAAGAGACATCCGCCCCACAGTGGTGTCAACAGGTCTAGCTGCAGTGGGGCCATCTGGTTTGGCCCAAAGCTGGTTGTCCTCTCCTGTCCCTACGAGACCTGGGGCAACCGGAGGCACCTCAAGCTCCCAGAGCTGCACTCCACCCGCTGAAGACATGGCGCAAAGCCACGTCATAAAACTTTATTCATCGACATCTCCACAGGGCCCCGCGGCTGGCCCCTGCCCACCCCGGGGCGCGTGTCCCGGTGCTCGGACCGGCCGGCTCCGGGGACCTTCATCGGGGAGGAGGAGGAGGAGGTGCTGCGGGGCCCGTCCTGCGGCCATCGGAGCTGGGGATGGACTGGGGCTGGGGGCTCAGTTCCTTCTCATCGTTTCCTGGATCCACCGGGTGTATTTGCAGAGGTTGACGTAGACACCGGGTTTTTGGGGGTCCCCGCAGACGCCTGGGCCCCAGGAGACAATGCCCTGGAGCCGTCCGTCACACACAAGGGGTCCCCCGGAGTCACCCTGCCGGGGAAAGAGGGGTGGCACGTGGGGACCTGGGGATCACAGCCTGCCCCATAGAATCACCCCGAATTTGGGGGCATTTCGGGGCCATCCCGGGATCTCCAAAGAGGTGAACATGAAGACCCACCAAGGAGATGTTCTCCTCAATCCCTGCACGACGCCATCTCACCTCCCACCCCGCGTACCCAAATCCCCTCTGGGTGCTGCTGGCCACAATCCTGAATTGTGCCCGTTCTCATCCCAACACCATTGTGGGGTCCCAAATGACCAGCTGGGCCCGGGGTGGCCAAAACTTGCACCCACCTGGCAGGAGTCGGCACGGTTGCGGGGTTCACCTGCACACACCATGTTGGGGGTGATGGAGCCGGGGTAGATGCGCCGGCACTGCTCCTCCGAGACGATGGTGACCTTGGCGCAGTGGAGGTCCTCGGGGAAGGTGACTGCAGGTGATGGAGAACACAAAGTCACACGGGGTCCCAGCTCTGACCTCTCGGACTCTGCCCTGGGGCTTGTCCCCATGTTTCTCTCAGCGACACCAAGGGGAACCCTAAGGTGATGTGGACACCTGGGTTCCTCGGGAGGAGAAGGATGTCCAAGGAACCTCTTGGAAGGATGTCCAAGGGTTCTATCAGGATGCCCAGCCATCTGAGTCTTAGGCTACTGGTTTCATACCTTCAGGGCTGGTGGTGGACCCCCATCCTGAGATCTGGCATGTCTTGCCAGGCACGGGGCAGTGGGAGGCCAGCGGCAGCGGCTTCACCCTCTCGTTGATGTGGACGGGTTGGAGGAGCTTGACAAGCATCAGGTCGCCGTCCTTGGTGGCCGGGTCATAGCGCGGGTAGCTGATGACCTTGGCCGAGAGCCGCCGCTGCTCGGAGATGCCCGGATCCTTGGGGCCCCGGCCCCCCAGCCGCACGTTAATGAAGCTGGAGACAAAGGTTGGACAAACCCATCAAGACAAACCCATCACGGTTGGAGGGGCTGTGGGGGCCCCAAGGACCCCCACAAAACAGGGGCAGAGGTGTGGTCCCAGAAGGTGGCGACAAGGGCAGACGAAGCAAAAGCAGAGAAGGGCAGAGACAAGGTGATGTGGAGTCATAAAAAGGGCAGGGTTAAGGTTATATAAAGGCATAAAATGGGCAGAGGTGAGGTTGTAGGTCGTCGCCGAAGAGGCAGAGCTTGGGTTATAAGCAGCTGGAAAAGGGGGTAGAGTTAAAATTACAGATAATCAGGAAAAAAAAAAAAGCAGAGTTAAAAGTATGGACTCCCTCCCAAAATAAAATAAAATAAAATAAAACAAAACAAAATAAAAAAAAACAAAACAAAAAAATAAAATAAAATAAAATAAAGAAACAGCTGAAGCTACACATGCACAGAAAATGGGCAGAATTAATGTTATTTGTACAAATGGGGAGGAAAAGGGCAGAGTTAAGGGTATTTGCAGCTCAAGAATGGGCAGAATTAATGTTATTTTTAGAAATGGGGAGGAAAAGGGCAGAGTTAAGGGTATTCACAGCTCAAGAATGGGCAGAGTTAAGGTTATTTGTACAAATAGGGAGGAAACGGGTGGAGTTAAGGGTATTTGCAGGTCAAGAATGGGCAGAGTTAAGGTTATTTGTACAAACGGGAAGAAAAAGGGCAAAGTTAAGGGTACCAACAACTCAGGAATGGGCAGAGTTAAGGTTATTTACTCAAATAAGGAGGAAAAGGGCAGAGATAAGGGTACTCACAGCTCAAGAATGGTCAGAATTAAGGTTATTTGTACAAATCAGGAGGAAAAGGGCAGAACTAAGGGTACAGTAGCCCCAAAATAGGTGGAGTGAAACCCACTGAGTTGCCATCAACCCCCCCTCTCCCCCCCCAGCCTGCTTGGCCACAGAGAAGGACCCCAGGTGCTGGTTGACCCCAAGGACCCTGGCTGATTCCTGAGTGGCCTGAGCCCATTGCCACCAACCCCCCCAGGCATTGCTCCCCCGTGTCCTCCTACCCCGGGACGTGGCAGTGGGCGGCCGTCAGCACCCAGTTCCTGGCCACCAGCGTCCCCCCGCAGATGAACTTGTCCCCTTTGAAGAGGGCAGCCTGCCAGGGCAGGTCGCAGGAGGTCCCCTCGATCACCCACAGGACGTTCCTCGAGGCTGCGGGGACAAAGGGACATGGCAGAGGGGACGTGGGCAGCCTGGGACCCAGGGCCATGGGACATGGGTGGGCTGGGACCCTCTCCACTGCCACACGTCCCCTGAGCCACGATCAAGGAGGTGAATCAATGGTGGTCGAGGCCAACCCAGCCTGGAAGGGACCACTGGGTGGACAAGGGGCACCTGGGATAGATGGGGGTCACCAGGGTCTACGGTGGGGGGCATCCCATGGGTGGAAGTGGGGCTCCTGCAGCACCTGGTGGCCTCTTGAGGTAGATGTGGGGCAACCAAGGTGGACATGGGGTAGTTGGGGTCGCCCAAGGTGGATGGGAGGCAGCCCCACGCACAGAAATGGGGTCTCCAGGGTGGTTGGAGGGCACCTGGGATGGACAAGGGGTCACAGGGTGCATGGGGTGGTTCCATAGGTGGACATGGGACCTGGGGCAGATGAGGATCATCTGGGGTGGATGTGGGGGTCCCACCTGCACACACAAGACCACTGGAGTAGATGTGGGGCACCTGGGATGGATGTGAGGGTCCCACGGGTGGACATGGGACATCCAAAGTGGACACGGTGGTCCCATAGGTGGACGGGGGGAAATAAAGGTGGACATGGGGGTCCTATGGGTGGACACAGGGAAATAAAGGTGGGCATGGGGGACCCACGGGTGGATGTGGGACATCCAAAGTGGACAAGGGGGTCCCACAGGTGGACATGGGACATCCAAAGTGGACATGGGAGTCCCATGGGTGGACGCGGGACATCCAAAGTGGACCTGGGGGTCCCATGGGTGGACGTGGTGAAATTAAGGTGGACATGGGGGTCCCACGGGTGGACATGGGACATCCAAAGTGGACACAAGGGTCCCATGGGTGGACACAGAATCCCTGGGGCAGACGCAGGACCCCCGGGACCTCTCCTACCTGCAGTCACCAGCACCAGGAGCATCACGACCAGGACCTTCATACCGGAGGGCCAGGAGCTACGGGGAGACAGCAAGGGGGTGGCTCTGACCCTGGGTGGGCTCTGGCGGGGTGGGGGTCAGGGTGGGGGTCGGGGTGAGGACGTGGGGCACTGGGGAAGGAGGGAAAGGGGGGAGAGAATGGGAATGGTAGGAGGAGGAAGGAAGAGGAAGGTTACGGGAAGGAGATGATGGGAGGCAAATGAGGATAAGAAGGGAGGATGAGAAAGGGAGGACAGGAGGGCAGAAAGAAGGAAGGGAGGACGAAAAGGAGGAAGGGCAAAAAGGAGGAAGGGAGAATGAAAAGGAAGAAGGGAGGACAAAAAGGAGGAAGGGAGAATGAAAAGGAAGAAGGGAGGACAGAAAATGGAAGGGAGGACAAAAAGGGGAAGGGAGGACAGAAAGGGGAAGGGAGGACAGAAAGGGGAA
>MU012001.1:0-67788 GCA_011074415.1 Stictonetta naevosa
ATGTTCTCATTGTTATGTCTCCTGAATGCACTTCAGGTTTTGTCTAAGGTTAAACAAATACTTAAGAGTGTCATCCAGAGATCTGTCCGGAGGCAGGATAGTTATGAGTGGCAGGGAGAGTGGGAGGATATGGGCAGGCATCTAGAGCAGTGGGCACCTCCAGTGCTTTGGAAATTTACCCCTGAACAACTGAAAAATCCTAAAAAACCGGTGGAGTGCTTGAAAAAGGTGTGTCATCACCCTGGCAGTACCAGACATACAGAAATCACTGCAACGTGCTGGGGCTTGGCCTATGCCTACCGAGCTGCACTCAATGCTAGTATAACCCCAGTGACAGACCCGGCGGCCACTTCAACCCCTGAGACAGACCCAGCAGCCACTCCAAGCCCTAAAGCAGGCCCCAAGGCTGAGCCAGGAAAACAAACTGCACCAGTGTCGGTTGCTCCCGTAACCAAGGTGAAAAAATGGAACAGAGAGTCAGGTCGTTTAGAACGCAGAGAGTCTTTTGGTAGGTCTAGGAGTAGAGAAGACGAGGCCGGGCCATCAGAGGAGCAGGAGGATGAAGATGAGGATGTTGCAAAAACAGCAGTATCTAGCCGAAACCTAAACGAGCGTGAGCTACGAGATGTGCGAAAAGATTTCAGTCGCTGTATAGGCGAGCAGCTTGTCACCTGGCTGCTCCGCTGCTGGGACACTGGAGCCAATAGCGTGGAATTAGAGGGCGGGGAAGCCAGGCGGCTGGGATCCCTTGCTAGAGATGCAGGCATTGACAAAGCAATTGGAGATGGAGTACGACCTTCCAGCCTCTGGAGGCGTCTCCTGTCAGCTGTGAGGGAAAGGTATCCCTACAAGGAAGAAATTGTATGTCTTCCAGGCAAGTGGACCACTATGGAGAAGGGAATCCAGTACCTGAGGGAATTAGCAGTACGGGAGGTGATTTATGAGGACCTAGACAATGAACAAATCTCCACAGATCCAGATGACGTCAAGTGTACACGACCCAGGTGGCGGAAGTTTGTACGAAGTGCACCATCTTCATATGCCAGCTCATTGGCAATAATGGCCTGGAAAAAGGATGAGGAACCCACAGTGGATGAAGTGGCTCAACAACTCCGGCAGTACGAAGAAAGTCTCTCCTGTCCCTTACAGGCCTGCGTCTCGGCTGTGGAGAAACTTTCTGAAAGTGTCCATCAACTAAAAGAGAATACTTTGGAGAAACTTTCTGAAAAGGTCCACCACCTTGAAGAGAGATTATTTTCCTCCCCACCTGAACAAACCAGTGTCTCTGCTACTAGGGGTAAGCGCTCATCCGTGCAAGGAAGACCATATGGTGGATACACACCTCGTGCCAGCCTGTGGTTTTACCTACGTGACCATGGAGATGACATGAGAAAATGGGATGGAAAATCCACCGCGACCCTAGAGGCACGGGTACGTGAGTTGCAAAAGAAAACAATCGGGAAAAAGGGGTTCTCTGAAAAGTTTGCTGCTCCAACTTCCAGCAGGCAGTCGTCCAGACACAGAAAGGAAGATTCTGATCAGGACTAGAGGGGCCCTGCCTCCAGCCAGGGGGAGGAAAGGGACAATCGAGTTTATTGGACTGTGTGGATTCGATGGCCTGGCACGTCAGATGCACAGAAGTATAAGGCTTTAGTAGACACCGGTGCACAATGTACTCTAATGCCATCAAGTTATAAAGGGCCAGAACCCATCAGTATTTATGGGGTGACGGGGGGATCCCAGCAGTTAACTGTATTGGAGGCTGAAGTGAGTCTAACTGGGAATGAGTGGCAAAAGCACCGTATTGTGACTGGCCCAGATGCTCCATGCATCCTTGGCATAGACTATCTCAGGAGAGGATTTTTCAAGGAACCAAAAGGGCTCTGGTGGGCTTTTGGCATAGCTGCCTTAAAGACAGAGGGCATTAAACAGTTGTCTACCTTGCCCGGTCTCTCAGAGGACCCTTCTGTTGTGGGGCTGCTGAGGGTCAAAGAACAACAAGTGCCAATCGCTACCGCAACTGCGCACCGGAGGCAACATCGCACCAACTGAGACTCCCTGATTCCCATCCATGAGCTAATTTGTCAACTGGAGAGCCAAGGAGTGATTAGCAGGACTCATTCACCTTTTAATAGTCCCATATGGCCAGTGCGAAAGTCTAAGGGTGAGTGGAGACTAACAGTGGACTATCGTGGCCTGAACGAAGTCACACCACCACTGAGTGCTGCAGTGCCGGACATGCTAGAACTCCAGTACGAACTGGAATCAAAGGCAGCGAAGTGGTATGCCACAATTGATATCGCTAATGCATTTTTCTCCATCCCTCTAGCAGCAGAGTGCAGGCCACAGTTTGCTTTCACTTGGAGGGGTGTCCAATACACCTGGAATCGGCTGCCCCAGGGGTGGAAACACAGCCCTACCATTTGCCATGGACTGATCCAGTCTGCGCTGGAGCAGGGGGAAGCTCCTGAACACCTGCAGTACATCGATGACATCATTGTGTGGGGTGACACAGCAGAGGAAGTTTTTGAGAAAGGGAAGAAAATAGTCCAAATCCTTCTAAAGTCTGGTTTTGCCATAAAACAAAATAAAGTCAAAGGACCTGCACTAGAGATCCAGTTTTTAGGAATAAAATGGCAAGATGGACGTCGTCAAATCCCAATGGATGTGATCAACAAAATAACAGCTATGTCTCCACCAACTAGCAAAAAGGAAAAACAAACTTTCCTTGTATCGTGGGGTTTTGGAGAATGCACATTCCAAATTACAGTCTGATTGTAAACCTGCTCTACCAAGTAACCTGTATGAAGAATGATTTTGAATGGGGCCCTGAGAACGAACAAGCCTTTGAACAAATTAAGTAGTAAATATTGCATGCAGTAGCCCTTGGGCCAGTCTAAACAGGACCAGATGTAAAGAATGTGCTCTACACTGCAGCCGGGGAGGATGGCCCCACCTGGAGCCTCTGGCAGAAAGAACCTGGGGAAACTCGAGGTCGACCCCTAGGGTTTTGGAGTCAGGGATCTGAGGCCCGCTACACTCCAACTGAAAAAGAGATTTTTGGCAGCATATGGAGTTTGATCTTCTTCGCAAGTGGTCGGTACTGAAGCGCAGCTTCTCCTGGCACCCTGACTGCTGGTACTGGGCTGGATGTTCAAAGGAAGGGTCCCCTCTACACATCATGCAAGTGATGCTACATGGAGTAAGTCAGTTGCACTCATTACTCAGCGGGCTCAAATAGGAAACCCCAGTCGCCCAGGAATTATGGAAGTGATTATGGACTGGCCAGAAGGCAAATACTTTGGGATGTCATCAGAGGAGGAGGTGGTCCGTGCTGAAGAAGCCCCACTGTACAACAAGCTACCAGAAAATGAGAAGCAATATGCCCTGTTCACTGATGGGTCCTGT
Organism: Stictonetta naevosa; assembly: GCA_011074415.1. Taxonomy (NCBI): domain Eukaryota; kingdom Metazoa; phylum Chordata; class Aves; order Anseriformes; family Anatidae; genus Stictonetta; species Stictonetta naevosa. Next base: position 3,409 of record MU012001.1, read on the forward strand.
CGTATTGTGGGAAATCATCGGAGATGGAAGGCTGCTGTATGGAGTCCTACACGACGAGTTGCAGAAGCTGCTGAGGGAGAAGGTGAATCGAGTCAGTTTGCAGAAGTGAAAGCCATCCAGCTGGCTTTAGATATTGCTGAATGAGAAAAGTGGCAGTTCTCTACCTCTACACTGATTCTTGGATGGTAGCAAATGCCCTGTGGGGGTGGTTACAGCAATGGAAGCAGAACAACTGGCAGCGCAGGGGCAAACCCATCTGGGCTGCTGCATTGTGGAAAGATATTTCCCCCCAGGTAGAGAACCTGGTTGTAAAGGTACGAAATGCAGATGCTCATGTACCCAAAAATCAGGCTACTGAAGAACATCAAAACAACCAGCAGGTAGATCAGGCTGCTAAGATTGAAGTGGCTCAGGTGGACCTGGACTGGCAACATAAGGGTGAATTATTTATAGCCCGATGGGCCCATGACACCTTGGGCCATCAAGGTAGAGATGGAACATACAGATGGGCTCGTGATGGAGGGTGGACCTGACCATGGACACTATAGCACAGGTTATTCATGATTGTGAAACATGTGCTGCAGTCAAGCAAGCCAAAGGTCAAGCCAAGGTCAAAGCCTCTTTGGTATGGAAGACAATGGCTGAAATATAAATATGGAGAGGCCTGGCAGATTGATTACATCACACTCCCTCAAACCCTCAATGGCAAGCGCCACGTACTTTAGCGCTACGTGCTAAAAATGGTGAAAGCAACCACCGGATGGATGGCTGGAAACATATCCTGTGCCCCATGCCACTGCCCGGAACACTATCCTGGGCCTTGAAAAGCAAGTCCTATGGCGACATGGCACCCCAGAAAGAATTGAATCAGACAATGGGACTCATTTCCGAAACAACCTTATAGACACTTGGGCCAAAGAAAATGGTATTGATTGGGTGTATCACATCCCCTATCACGCACCAGCCTCTGGGAAAGTTGAGCGATACAATGGACTGTTAAAGACTACACTGAAAGCAATGGGTGCTGGGACATTCAAAAATTGGGACACACATTTGGCAAAGGCCACCTGGTTAGTCAATACTAGGGGATCTGCTAACCGAGCTGGACCTGCCCAATCAAACCTGTTACTTACTGTAGAAGGGGCTAAAGTTCCTGTAGTGCATGTAAAAAACATGCTGGGTAAAACAGTCTGGGCTACTCCTGCCTCAGGAAAAGGCAAACCCATTCGTGGGATTGCTTTTGCTCAGGGACCTGGATGCACTCGGTGGGTAATGCAAAAGAATGGGGAGGTCCAGTGTGTACCTCATGGGGATTTAATACTGGGTGAAAATAGCCCATGAGTTAAACTGTATTATGTTAACTATTATATAATACTGTATGTCATCACTACCATGATTCCTATATGTCAATGTCCTTTTAATGGTATCACAGTAACAACCACGCAGATACTGATGAATGAATTTTGATAGAATTGGACAAGCAAAGTGATGTGATGGAACGAGAACTGGCTTCAACGTGTGACAATCCAACATCACACACCATCTCTTTGGCCCTGAAAGACTGCGATGACAGATGGAGCCTGAAGTCAGTCATGGACTATGCAAACTCAGTGGACATTCTATATATATTATAAATGAAAACGGTGGTCAATTGGAATCCATTGGAAAGGGTGTACCCTGACCATGATATAAATGGTATGGAATAAGGGGTGGATATATGTCCTGGTTTTAGTTAGGATAGAGTTAATCTTCCTCCCAGTAGCTGGTAGGGTGCTACGTTTTGGATTTAGGATGAGACTAATGTTGATAACATGCTGATGTTTTACTTGTTTCAGAGCAGTGCTTACACTAAGCCAAGGACTTTTCAGCTTCTCGCTCTGTCCTGCCAGCGGGCAGGCTGGGGGTGCAGCAAGAGCTGGGAGGGGACAGACCCAGGACAGCTGACCCAAACTGGCCAAAGGGGTATTTCATACCATCTGATGTTATGCTAAACAATATATAGGGGTGGCTAGCCGGGGTAGGGGGGGACGGCTGCTCGGGGATGGGCAGGGCATCGGTCAGCGGATGGTGTTCAATTGCATTGTGCATCGCTTGTTTTGTACGTACTATTATTATTATTATATTTTCTGTCCTAATAAACTGTCTCTATCTCAACCCACAGGCCTTAGTTTTTCTCGTTTCTCTCCCCCATCCCAGAGAGGGAAGGGGGAGGGTGAGCGAACGGTTATGTGGTGTTTAGCTGCCGGCCAGGTTAAACCACAACAGCGGCTGGGGCATTAACTATGGGAGCGAATATATCGGCCGAGGAGGAGGCGATAGTTAAGCTATTGAATCAACTCCTGGTAAAAAGAGGAGTGAAATATGACCCGCATAAATTGAAACGATTGCTAAAGTTCTTACGAAGGAATGGGGCCCCAATAACAGCTTCGGCGGCGTTAGATGTGAAAACTTGGGAGAATGCGGGAACAACTGTGTGGGACGCTGTTTCGCGGGGAGATGCAACAGCTGTTGAGGTGATGGCGACCTGGCACTCAATAATTGTGACGCTGAGGTCATGGCAAGTGGAAAAAAAAGGAACCGACAGCGGCCACTCAGGCTACGCAGGTGGGTGAAAAAAAAAGCGGTGACTGCGGACTGTCGGAGGAAGTAAACCTGATAGACCTAGGAACAGGCAGTGTCTCAGTGGCCATCAGCGCCACCGCTGCTGCTGCCTACAGGGCCAGCAGCACCGTCCGCGGGGGGTCCCTTTGACCCCCGAGATCGTTGGAAACAACTTCAGAGAGAAGCAATAAAGGGGGGGGGGGGCGTAGAGCTTGCTTTTCCAGTCCAAGTTCGGGATTGTGGGCAAAATGACTGGCAATCCTTCAATTGGGACCTTATTAAAGAACTACGTAAGACAGTGACCACTTATGGGTTATCGGCCCCATTTATGCACTCCCTGCTGGAGAATGTCATGACAGGACAGCTTTTAACCCCCTTTGACATATGACAAGTAGCGACAATGATATTAACTCTGACACAAAAGTTATTATGGGAACAGAAATTGAGAGAGTTGTGCGAACACACAGCACTACAAAATGTAGAAAGGCAGCCAGGTGACCCACTTTTCGGAGTCGGTATACCTCAACTGATGGGTACAGACTCGATGGTGGATCCGCACCTTCAGGTGAATCTAGATCCAGGCATCCTCTGGCTTACTGCGACCCTAGCCCTCCAGGCAATGTTAAGAATTCCAGAGAATTCCAGAGACCGGGAAGCCCACGCAGCCCTTTACAAAGGTCCAGCAAGGGGTGTCTAAACCATACATGCAGTTTATTGATCGGCTTCGTGATGCACTAGATAAGCAGATTGACAATCGGGAAGCAAAAGACGCCATGCTACAAAGGCTAGCGGTAGAAAACGCAAACACCGACTGTAAAAAGGTGCTACAATAGTTCAGATGACAGAGGCATGTAACCGAGTGGGCTCTATCGAACATCATACCGAATCGCTGGCGTCCGCTTTTGCAACAGCACTAACCATCAGTCAGGACCCCCAGGGTCAAAAAAAAATGCTATCGGTGTGGAGACCCGAGCCACCCAGCCTCCGCATGCCCCTGGCGGGGGGGGGGGGGGGGGCAGCTCGCCCCCAGTCCCGCCTACTTTGTGTCCCGGATGTGGGAGGGGACGCCACTGGACGAGCCAATGCCGCTCTAAATACAACGCGGAAGGACAGCCTCTGCCGCTGCGGCAGGGAAACGGAAGGAGGAGCGGGGGGCGGGGCCGCGCGACGACACAAGCACCCCCGCCTCCCGGTCAAAAGAAGAACCTCCCACAAGGGAGGGCTCCAAATGCAATGCTGACGCAGGGTCCAGCGCCAAGTGCTGCCCCGTTGCCACGGTTACCACTGTGGACACCCTCTCAGCAAGAACCAGAGGGAGTGCCGGAGGGGATGTCTCCACAGAATAGACGCCACTTTGTGGGGTACTCACGTTCATAAAATTCCACTGAACGTCAAAGGACCAATTGAGAATGGCTGTAGTGCATTGCTGTTAGGACGATCAAGTACAACTTTGACCGGATTGTTTGTTTTGCCAGGGATAATTGATGCTGATTATAATAGATAAATCCAAGCTATGGCTTGGACACCGTCTCCACCATTGTCAATACCAAAGGGAACTAGAATTGCTTAATTGATTCTTTTTCGAGCAGTAGTACCAAAGGCTGTGGATGCTATCAGGGGAGCAGCATGTTTCGTGTCAACCAGATTCCCCAAGGTGTTTTGGGCTGCCGACATAGCCCAGCATTGGCCAACGCTTACTGTTACCCTTTGGAATAATTCTGAGCACCCACCCTCTAGTCAATGCAAGATGCTGGTGGACACTGGAGCGGATGTTACTGATTCACAGAAACGGACTCCACAATCAGTAAGATTGTAAAGTAGGTATGTTTATTCAGCACTGGGCAGCACGGGGGGTAGTTCCACCAAAGTCATGCATCCCTAACGCGGCAACTTGCTTTGCTTATATACAGTAAAGAGTTACATATGCATGAAGTTTCCTAGAACACCTATATGTATGCATAACCTGTCCCCGCTTAGTATTAAAATTAGCTCCAAGAAGTCATTTTCATAAACTCCTGTTATCTTGAGGCCTTGCATTGTTTGACATTCTTTATCTTGTCCTTTTAAAACAATCCTCCTAATCCCTGAGACATTGGTCACAGTCCAAATCATAAGGTTGGTTTGATCTGGTTCTTGGGGCCCCAGGGGCTCATCTGGAGGCCTAAGCGCAGCACAGGCACAGTACATGGCAAATGTAACACATATTAAGCAATGAGTGTTGTCTATATATTTATTCTTAATCAGTCACTCTCTAATTTCTAATCCCAAGTTTCAGTCCCCTCTTTTTCTGGAAAATCTAGTAAATTCTTTTACTTAAAAATAATTCTTCCCAGTCTCTATGATATGTATCCCTCAATGCCTTGCCATGTACTTTCGTCAAGGAAGCTAATATCGCCATTCATTGTAACAATTTCCAATTCCAAACAAACATTAAAAAGACAATATTAAACTTATACCAACTAATATCAATAAAACAATAATTGGGTGACGTGTTCAAAATCCCAGTTGCAGTTGGCGACCATCCAAAGAGGGCATCCCACCAGTTGTGATTTGTATCTTGTTTTACTCTCTGCAAAACTCTGCTTATTTCCTTTGTATCATGATGGACAGTGATTAGAGTCTTCTCTCCATTTTCCTGAATGCTTTTTAAAATTTTAATCAGGTCATGGTGTTTAACTAGTTGCTTCACTAACGTGAGGTTCATCCCAATAGGTGTAGGTAATAACTTGTGATACATTGTGTTGTTAGACCTGATCAACTGGTGGGATACCACTGGTGCCAAATACAAAAAAATCACACCCGATGATTCTAACAAAGTTACAAATACAAAAGTTAGAATGATTTTTGCTAGGGAGAGTTATGTTTTCCTTATCTACTTCTACAAAAGCACAAGCAGTTCTTAAACACACACAGCCTTGACCAATATATACAAGCACAGTCTTTTGACTAGTATTTGGATGAATTTCAAAGTGGCAAACACCTTGCTCAGTGTCAAGACATACATCCTGAGCATCAATTGTGTTGCTTTCACAAATAAATCCTTGTTGTTCCCGGGTAACACATGATTCCAGATTTACAGACTACCATTTCCCATTCCCCATCTGTGCCCATGTTCTATGCTCCAAAGAATAGAGTACTGCCTCCTCATGGTTTAATCTTAGTGCAATGATGGGGTGGATAACATAAACTCTGGCATTACGTATAGTAAGCTCAAAGGCAGTAGCCGGGGGCGGCGGGGTGGTGCGGAGTGGCCATGCCATACGCCAACCAGCCCACGGTGCGCATCACCGAGAAGACGGACGAGAACGTCAAGTTCATCATTGAGAACACGGACCTGGCGGTGGTTTTATATATGTCCTGGTTTCAGTTAGGACAGAGTTATTTTTCCTCCTAGTAGCTGGTAGGGTGCTATGTTTTGGATTAGGATGAGACTAATGTTGATAACACACTGATGTTTTACTTGTTTCAGAGCAGTGCTTACACTAAGCCAAGGACTTTTCAGCTTCTCGCTCTGTCCTGCCAGCAGGCAGGCTGGGGGTGCAGCAAGAGCTGGGAGGGGACAGACCCAGGACAGCTGACCCAAACTGGCCAAAGGGGTATTTCATACCATCTGATGTTATGCTAAACAATATATAGGGGTGGCTAGCCGGGGTAGGGGGGGACGGCTGCTCGGGGATGGGCAGGGCATCGGTCAGCGGATGGTGTTCAATTGCATTGTGCATCGCTTGTTTTGTACGTACTATTATTATTATTATATTTTCTGTCCTAATAAACTGTCTCTATCTCAACCCACAGGCTTCAGTTTTTCTCGTTTCTCTCCCCCATCCCAGAGAGGGAAGGGGGAGGGTGAGCGAACGGTTATGTGGTGTTTAGCTGCCAGCCGGGTTAAACCACAACACCATATTAAAAATGGGATCATAGGTAAAATTTACCAGAGTCCACCAAGATTGGAACTTCCTCTCAAAATCATTGGCATTGTCCCAAACAGTCTTCCGGACTTCAGCCGGGAAAATGCCTTCACTTCCTTCCCTAATGATCAAGGCAGCTGTTGCCTGCATCCCTAACTGTGCTTGTATACAACTAAGAGCTAAAGATACGTTATCTTGAACCATACTAAGTGCATCTATTATTAGTTTGTGGTCTTGGTCTTCAGCCTTTTCCCATCTCGGTAACACCTTTGAAACTTGCCATTGGCTAGTTCCCAGCGCCAATAAGGATGATTGTAGGGGCTGTTTTAGTTTTGTCAAATCACTTGTTGCTGTGGCCAGCTTATTCATTAATATTTCTGAATCAATTCCATTTAAAACTCCTAATCCTGTTCCTAGCATTCCAATTAAGTCTCTTCATTTCCTGTCCCTGAAGTGTGCCTGCTTTTGTGACCATATTGTCCAGCCTCCAAATTATGTCTTTAGGAAAGGAGAGCAGGCTGGTTGAACTGCCGAGATGTTAATTTGTATTAGCAGTTCAACACGCTTGAGAGACCATTCTGGATTAAATAACAATTGTTGTTGGCCTGTGTTCCTTACTACATATGGGCCTGTTTCATAAATTTGGGGTTTCAGCTTGATTGGGGGTTGGGCATAGGTTGTAGGGGGTCCCACTGTTGTAGGAAATATAGCATATATTGTGAAATTTACTATGAGGCTTTTGCCCTCCTTGATTTTGAGCTTTTGTCCATTATTAGTCCAAAACCAGCTAATTACTATGGTCTGTGTTAATATAAAATTATACCAGCAATCTAATTTACCTGGGCGGATACAATCTTCTTGTTTGCCACTTTTGGACATTGGTTTTACTAAAATCCCTTTTACTTTCTCGTGGGTCGTTCCATTAATCATTCGGCACCCTATTTTAATTTCATCCCCTATGGTTCTTTGGTTTGTCCACTCTTCCCCTAATTTTTGCCATTCTGATAATATATGTAAATGGTCGCCATTTGTTCGCCAAATAACCACAACTTCTAACTTTCCATTACTGCTCTTATCCTCTGTTGTTACGGCTTCAGACCAAGGCCACTCACCATTCTCTATTGTCATAGAGTTACCTTCCAATTCTTGAATCAGAATTACCTCTATAATCCACAAAAATAAAACGATTCTGTTAACTAAATTTCTGCTAATTATATTACCAAATACTCCTGACCGTAATGTCCTCATTTCGCTCAACTAAGCTTTAGTTTGAGTTCACCGTCACCCAGCGTTACTTTCCAGGGGGCTTCTGGAGCTTTCTTCACTTGAGAATGGTGAATCCAGGCACTCTGTTCTTTGATCTTAATTGCAGTGAAGGTAGTAAGGAGCATCTGGTATAGTCCTTCCCACTGTGGTTTCAGAGTTTTTTTCTGTAAGAGATTTGACATATTCACAATCCCCAGGCTGTATGCCATGCACCGGTCCATCCAGCTCTCTACTCTGAGTTCCAGCCACATGTTTTTCTATTTGTCTAAGTTGCTTACTTAAAGCCACCATATAGGTAGTCAATGTCTCTTCCTCAGCCTGGGTAGTCATTCCCTTCTGGACCCCATATGGTCTCCCATAAAGCATTTCAAAAGGACTTAATTTTTCTTTAGTTAGGGGCTTAGTCCGAATCCGCAGCAATGCCAGAGGAAGAGCTTGGGGCCAGGGCAAGTTAGCTTCTTGCCCTAACCTTACAATTTCTTGTTTGATCAAATGGTTCATTTTCTCCACTTGACCACTCGATTGAGGGTGGTATGGAGTGTGGAGTTCCCACTCTATGCCCAAATGCTGACTCATTTGCTGTACTATCTTTGAGATAAAATGTGTCCCCCTGTCTGAGGACATGGTGCCTGGAACTCCGAAGCGTGGTATTATTTCTCGTAACAATACCCTGGTTACCTCTTGGGGTTTAGCAGTCCTAGTGGGGAAAGCCTCTGGCCATCCTGAAAAGGTATCTGTTAACACCACTAAATATCGACACCCCCCTTTTCTTGCAAGTTCAGAAAAGTCAATCTGCCATTGTTGCCCAAGCCCATGGCCTTTTCCAATTTGACCCAGTTTTGGTTTGGGGGTATTTTTGGAGTTAGTCTGGAGACAAAGATCACATTGTCGAGTTATTTGAGTGATGGTAGCATATAAGTTCCTGGCAGTAATTTTTCCAATTATATAGTTATACAGGGCATCTATTCCCCAATGTGTTTTCCGGTGTTCTTCCCTTACCAGTGACCACAATAAATTGGAGGGGATGACTAGCTTCCCCTTCCCTTCTTCGGTAATAGCCCATCCCTCTTGGTTATATTTTCCCTTTTGACTTTCGATTAATTTTCTATCCTTTTTGTTTTATAGAGGCTTACCTTCGAGGGGAATCTACCCATCTGGAATCAGGGCTCCCTCAGTTGCTACCTCACCTTTTGCTGCTTCTTTTGCCTCTCTGTCCGCCAGATCATTTCCTTCCTCCAATTCTGAGCTCACCTTCTGGTGTGCCTTAATGTGCATGATTGCTACCTTTTCAGGCAGCTGAACTGCTTCCAATAATCACATTATTTCTTTTGCATGTTTGATGTTTCTCCCTTGTGAGTTCAACAGTCCTCTTTCTTTCCAGATGGCTCCGTGTGCATGTACAACCCCAAATGCATATCTTGAATCCGTATAGATGTTTGTTTTCTTTCCTTTTGCCATTTCTAAGGCACAGGTCAGAGCAACTCTCTAATTTCTAATCCCATGTTTCAGTTACCATCATTGGCATTAAAGACTGTCCCTCTGGTGCCCATGACTTGGCCCATGACAACTCCCTCAGGCGAATTGGTTGGAGTGGAAGGAATGCCAAACACCTTTCAGAGTGCCACGATGCTTACTATAAAAACCCAAGAAGGTACTACGTGCACAATACGCCCCTACATTGCTAATATCCCCATCAGCCTGATGGGGCGAGATGTGATGGGACAATATAAATTCACCATCTCCTCCCCTGAAAATTTTCAGTAGCAGCCATTGATGAGTGACCGACACTCCGTCTCACATGGAAAACGGAATCACCTGTATGGGTGGATCAATGGCCGCTTACAAGTGATAAGGACGCAGCATTGCAGGAGTTGGTTCAAGAACAACTCCAACAAGGACATATTGTTCCAACAAACAGCCCATGGAATTCACCAGTGTTTGTCATCAAGAAGAGCGGGAAATGGAGATTACTGCATGATTTGTGACGAATCCACACAGTGATCGAGGACATAGGCTCCTTGCAGCCAGGATTACCCTCACCTACAATAATACCCTGTAATTGGGACATCGTTGTTATGGACTTGAAAGACGTTTTTTTTCACAATTCCTTTGCATCCTGACGACGCTCCTCATTTTGCCTTTTCGGTACCAAAGATCAATAGGAAGGAGCCTATGGATCGATATCATTGGACCGTACTACCACAAGGCATGAAAAACTCCCCAACCATGTTCCAAATCTATGTCGCAAAAGCTATCCAACCAGTACGCCAATGCTTTCCGGAGATACACATATAGCACTACATGGACAATATCCTACTAGCTGGACCTTCTAGTGATAAGGTCCAAGAGGAACTGCCTGCCTTAAAACAAGCATTACAGACAGCAGGACTCCAAATTGCACCTGAAAAGGTGCAGACCCAAGCACCTTGGAAGTATTGGGGTGGAAGATTTTACAGCAAACCATTCAACCACAGCAGATATCCATTAATGCAGATGTTAAGACACTGAATGATGTACAGAAATTACTAGGCAATATAAACTGGATTAGAGTACAGTGTGGGATAGACAATTCGATATTAGCACCTCTCTTTGAGTTATTAAAGGGAGACACTGATATTAATGCCCCAAGGCGATGGACTGAGGAGGCTCATAAAGCATTGCAAATGGTTAATGAAAGAATCTCAGCACAGCAATGCCATCACTGTAGTGAGAACCTCCCCCTTCAATTATATATTTGTAATCAAGAACAACAACCAGTGGCTATTACTGGGCAATGGGACTCCTCCCGTAAGGACCCCTTAGTGGTCCTGGAATGGGTCTTTTTACCCCATCAACCCTCAGAAACTATTGCAACGCAAGTGGAAATGTTCGCCGTCCTAATAAAGAAAGGATGTGAGAGAATAGTTGAATTAGCAGGAGAAGAGCCCAATCTGATTATAATTCCCGTAGTAAAAGACTATTTCACCTGGTGCTTGCAGAATAGTTTAGAGCTCCAAATAGCGTTGATGGGATTCGATGGACAGGTTGATACCCACCATCCACCTCATAAAATGTTCTCCATTTATATTAATATAAAAATTGAAGACCGGCCATTGTGCCAATGGCATCCAGTGGATGGCCTTTACAGATGGGTCCGGAAAAACAGGCAAAGCTGTAGTAACTTGGGAAGAAGGTGAAAAGTGGCAACACCAGATTGAGCAGATCCAAGGTTCCCCACAGATAGTTTAATTACATGGTATTATAATGGCTTTTAAGTGCTGGCCAACAGTACCTTTGAATATTGTATCTGACTCACAATATGCTGTAGGTGTCGCTCAGCGCATTGAGAGGGCACATTTGAGACACATCCCAAAGGAAAACTTGTTTCTAAAATTTAAGGAGTTGTTATTTTTGGTGGAGCAGCGAGCGCACCCGTATTGTATTATTCACATGCGGAGCCACACCATGTTACCCGGTATTTTTCCAGAGGGTAATGCACGTGCTGACCAGCTAACTAATATGACCCTGACTGCCCCGGTGCCTAAGGTGCTGGAGAAAGCATGGTTATCCCATGCCTTCTTCCATCAATCTGCCAAAGTCTTGGTGAAACAATTCGCTATACTGATCATTGACGCCAAATTGATTGTCCAAACATGTCCTGACTGTCAACAAAATGTTTCAACCATGCTTTTAACAGTAAACCCTAGAGGTCTACGTTCCTTACAGTTATGGCAGACCGACATAACGCATATTCCAGAATTTGGTCGCTTGAAATATGTTCACGTATCGGTAGACACTTTCTCTCAAGCTACTTGGGCGACAGCCGCGGCGGGTGAAACTAGCTGCCATATCCAGGCTCACTTCCACGTCGCTTTCGCAGCGCTAGGCATCCCAAAGGAAATAAAATCTGGCAATGGCCCCGCCTATAGTAGTCACTCCCTTCAAACCTTTTTTCAAACTTGGGGTATCCGACACATCACAGGCATTCCTCATTCCCCCACGGGTCATGCCACTGTTGAGCTCACACATCGCACCTTGAAAACACTGCTAAATAAACAAAAAGGGGGAGACACCCAGGAAACCTATCATTACCCTTTCCTCATGAAGAGGTACCGCCCATAGTAAAACATTACAAAAGTATGAATTCCGCACTGTCACAGGTGCCACAATCGGTGCAAGCCTTAGCAATGGTAAAAAATGTAAATAGAGGTCTTTGTGAGGGACCCCAGCCTCTAATAACTTGGGGTCGAGGGTATGCTTGTGTCTCCACAGGTGCTGACCTTCCTGGGCTGCTCCTGAATGGGTTGTAGCATGGAGATATGCTCTGCTGCGGTATACCATGGGCTGCGGGGGTCTGCCTTCCCCACCAGGGGCCTCTCTGTGGGCCGCCGGGGGGCTTTGGCTCCAGCACCTGGAGCAACTCTGCACTGCACTCCCCCTCCTCTGCACTGACCTTGGTGTCTGCAGGGAGGTTTCTCACTCCTTGCTCTCCTAGCTGCTGTTGTGCAGCAGGTTTTTTTTTTTTTTCTTTCTTTTTTTTTTTCTTGGGTGTGCTCTCATATAGATTTAAACTGCATTGCTCATGGCTTGGCTCTGGGCAGCAGTGGGCCCCTTTGGAGCTGGCTGAAACTGGCCCTTATCTAACATGGGGCAACTGCTGGATTCTTCTCACAGGGGCTACCACTGCAGCCCCCCTGCTACCAGAACCTTGCCATGTAAACCCAATACACTGAGGCAGCTAGGTCATTACTGGCCTGTAAAGTATCAGGGCTTAAATTAACTAATGAAATCCTAAATGTGATGGGGGTAGAAGGGGCTGGGATAACAGTGCCACTTTTTGGGGACACCAAGCTAAGACTGGGGATAGAATGATCACTGGGCAATTATTGTATTCACCCGAGGCAGGGACTAACTTGTTGGGAAAGGATTTGATAATGAAATTGGGCATTCAAATAGTACATTTTTAGGCTGGAATAATGGCATTATTAATGGGGTGCTCTCAGACCCTGAGATATATATATTTGCCTTTGAGTGGAAAGACCCTGAAATGGGGCGGAAGCAGCAATATAGATGGACAGTTTTACCTCAGTGGTTTACAGGGCCACCAATTTTTTTGGGCAAGTCCTAGAACAAAATTTGTAGTAATTCCAACCTCCCAAGGAGGTGTTACTGTTACAACATGTGGATGATCTTCTATTGTGAGGACAGGAGAAAACAGTTGTGAAGGAAGCCACTAACGAGCTATTCAACTTTCTGGGAAAACAGGGCTTGAAAGTATTGGAAAATAAATTGAAATTTGTAGAAAGAGAAGTCAAATATTTAGGGCATCTAGTGTCAGAGGGGGAATGAAGAATAAATCCAGAGAGGATTCAGGGAATTGTTGAGCTACCCTTCCCAAGACTAAGAAAGAACTAAGAAAGTTTTCAGAGAAAGAGGTTTTTAAGGAATTAGGAGTCACAAAGTCCAAAGGAAAGCAGATACTCTCTGATGGGAGAGAAATGCTGAATAAAGTACTAATGAGGCAAATATTAACTGTTTTACATCAAGAGGGTCACTGGGGAATTCAAGCAACGTGTGAATATATTGTCCTGGTTTCAGTTAGGACAGAGTTAATTTTCCTCCTAGTAGCTGGTAGGGTGCTATGTTTCGGATTAACATGAGAAGCATGCTGATAACATGCTGATGTTTTAATTGTTGCAGAGCAATGCTTATACCAACCCAAGGACTTTTCAGCTTCTTGCTCTGTCCTGCCAGCGGGCAGGCTGGGGGTGCAGCAGGAGCTGGGAGGGGACAGACCCAGGACAGCTGACCCAAACTGGCCAAAGGGGTATTCCATACCATCTGACATCATGCTCAACAATATATAGGGGTGGCTAGCCGGGGTGGGGCAGCTGGCTGCACGGGGATAGGCTGGGCATCGGTCAGCAGGTGGTGAGCAATTGCATTGTGCATCACTTGTTTCATACACATTATTAGTAGTAGTACTGTTATTATTATTATTGTTATTATTATTTTCCTGTATTAATATACTGTCTTTATCTCAACCCACAGGCTTCACTTTCCCATTTCTCTCCCCCATCTCAGAGAGGGAGGGGGAAGGGTGAGCGAACGGCTGTGTGGTGTTTAGCTGCCGGCTGGGTTAAACCACAACAGTCCTTTTTGGCACCCAACGTGGGGCCCGAAGGGTTGAGATAATGACAGATCTGACCAGAGTGTGTTAAACTAAAATTGGTATAAGTATTAGAGCTGCTTAATAGTTGCTAGTCACAATGTTGATTGCTTTAATCTCAAGTCTGTTGTGCCTGTTTTCCAAATTGAGTTTTATAGCATGTTACTTTCTGTATGTGATCCCTGTCGTGCTGTTTATCCTTTCCGGGCCCTGGTTTAAGATCGTTATGGTACTCTGTGGTGTAACAATGGCTTATGATATGATGAAATTGCTGGTCATGACTCTAACTTGGTATTTGTACTCAGCACTGTTGTCGACTCTATACTTTGGAAACCATATCTTGGAAACTATTAGCAATTACACCTACTGCATTTTTTCGTCAGGGAGCCAATCTGTGGAGGGACAGGGGAAGATATTTTTCCCTACTTGTTCACTCTCCCTTTCTCCTTCACCACCCTCTTAGCCTCCGAGCTAATTAGGAGAGCTCTTCAAGATTTTGAATATCTTTGGGATGTTCAGACTAGCATGTTGTTATTGTTATGTCTCCTGAATGCACTTCAGGTTTTGTTTAAGGTTACAGCTACTTAGGAATCTCATCCAGAGATCTGTCCTGAGGCGGGATAGTTGTGAGTGGCAGGGAGTGTGGGAGGATATGGGCAGGTTTCTAAGACAATGGGCACCTCCGGTGTTTTGGAAATTCCCCCCTGAACAACTGCAAAATCCTAAAAAACTGGTAGAATGCTTGAAAAAAGGGTGTCATGCCTCTGGCAGTTCCAAAGAGACACAAATCACTGTAGCGTGCTGGGGTCTGGCCTATGCCTATCGAGCTGCAATTGATGCTACTGTCAACCTAGTGACAGATTCCAAGTCCTGTGACAGGCTCAACGGCCGCTCCAACCCGTACGATGGACCCTGCAGCCGCTCCAGCTCCTGCAGTCGCTCCAACCCCTGTGATGGGCCCAGCGTGTATTCCAACCCCTGTGGCAGGCCCTGTGGCTGGGTCAGAGAAACGAGCTGTAGCAGTGCAAGTTGCCCCTGCAGAGGGTATTCCAACCCCTGTGGCAGACCCTGTGGCTGGGCCAGAGAAACGAGCTGTAGCAGTGCAAGTTGCCCCTGCAGAGGGTATTCCAACCCCTGTGGCAGACCCTGTGGCTGGGTCAGAGAAATGAGCTGTAGCAGTACAAGTTGCCCCTGCAGAGGGTATTCCAACCCCTGTGGCAGACCCTGTGGCTGGGCCAGAGACACGAGCTGTAGCAGTGCAAGCTGCCCCTGTAGACAAGGTGAAAAAATGGTATAGAGAGTCAGGTCGTTTAGAACGCAGAGAGTCTTCTGCTAGGTCTAGGTATAGAGAAGATGAGGCTGGGCCATCAGAGGAGCAGGAGGATGAAGATGAAGATGTAAAAAATCAACCGTAATTACCCAAAACCTATACCAGCGTGAGCTACGAGATGTGCGAAAAGATGCATAGGTGAGCAGCTTGTCACCTGGCTGCTCCGTTGCTGGGAAACCGGAGCCAATTGTGTGGAGTTAGAGGCCAGGGAAGCCAGGCAGCTGGGATCCCTTGCTAGAGACGCAGGCATTGACAAAGCAATTGGAGATGGAGCATGATCTCACAGCTTCTGGAGATGTCTCCTGTCAGCTGTGAGGGAAAGGTATCCCTACAAGGAAGAAATTGTATGTCTGCCAGGCAAGTGGACCACTATGGAGAAGGGAATCCAGTACCTGAGGGAATTAGCAGTACGGGAGGTGATTTATGAGGACCTAGACAATGAACAAATATCCACAGATCCAGATGATGTCAAGTGTACACGACCCATGTGGCGGAAGTTTGTATGGAGTGCACCATCATCATATGCCAGCTCATTGCCAATAATGGCCTGGAAAAAGGATGAGGAACCCACAGTGGATGAAGTGGCTAAACAACTCCGGCACTACGAAGAAAGTCTCTCTACTTCCCTACAGGCCTGCGTCTTGTCTCTGGAGAAACTTTCTGAAGAGGTCCAGCAACTTAAAGAGAGATTATTTTCCTCCCCACCTGTACAAACCAGTGTCTCAGCTATCAGGGGTAAGCACTCATCCGTGCAAGGAAGATGATATGGTGGGTACACATCTCGTGCCACCCTGTGGTTTTACCTGCATGACCATAGAGAGGACATGAGAAAATGGGATGGAAAATCTACCTCAACCCTAGAGGCATGGGTACGTGAGTTGCAAAAGAAAGCAATAGGGAAAAAGGGGTTCTCTGAAAAGTTTGCTGCTCCAACTTCCACAGGCAGTCCTCCAGACACAGAAATGAAAATTCTGACCAGGACTAGAGGGGCCCTGCCTCCAGCCAGGGGGAGGAAAGGGACAATCGAGACATTGGACTGTGTGGATTCGAAGGCCTGGCACGTCAGACGCACAGAAGCATAAAGCTTTAGTAGACACCGGTGCCCAGTGTACTGTAATGCCATCAAGCTATAAAGGGCCAGAACCCATCTGTATTTATGGAGTGCCGGGGGGATCCCAGCAGTTAACTGTATTGGAGGCTGAAGTGAGTTTAACTGGGCAAAAGCACGGTACTGTGACTGGCCCAGATGCTCCGTGCATCCTTGGCATAGACCACCACAGCATATACTCTGGCTGAACAAGTACGCAGGAGTTGTGTAGTATGTCAAAAGGTAAATAGGAAAATGATCTGCAGTCAGCCCATAGGGGGCGAGAACCAGGAATTCAACGCTTCCAAAATGTACAGGTAGATTTTACAGAACTCCTTAGAGTAGGTAGATTTAAATACTTATTAGTCTTGGTAGATCATTTGTCAGGCTGGGTGGAAGCTTTCCTTTCAGTATCTGCTACTGTGAACATAGTAACTAAAGTAATTCTAGAACAAATAATTCCAGATATGGAATTGTTGAAAATATTGACTCTGATCAAGGAAATCACTTTATGTCAGAAATATTGCAAGGGCTAATGTGGACTCTAGGAATTAAGTGGAAATTTCACACTCCTTGGCATCCTTCCTCTTCTGGAAGGGTGGGGCGGATCAGACAGTAAAGAAGCAATTGACTGAGTTCTGGAAACTCGGCTTCCCCAAACAAAGTGCTTACCTTTGGCACTTCTTTGAATTCAAACTGCACCAAGAAAAGGTGTGGGAGTTTCACCATATGAAATATTATTTGGATTGCTGTACCTGGACAAAGGGAATGAATTACCTCAATTTGAGACAAAAGATGCTTTTCTTAAGAACTACTCAGGCTGTCGTCCTGTTTGTCTTCTCTCAGGACCCGTGGACTGTTAGCTCAAACCCCACCCTTGGAAGCCCTGATCCATCCATTCCGAGCAGGAGACTGGGATCTGATGCGAACATGGAGAGAATCGAAGCTGCAACCTGAGTGGGACGGACTGTTCCAAGTGCTCCTGACTACTGAGATGGCAGTAGTAACGGCTGAGAAAGGGTGGACTCATTATGCCTGGGTAAAAGTATCAGTTAACCCTGATACCTGAGAGACTGCATTAACAAAGGCTTAAGGTTAAAACTGTTAAAACTATCTATTGTAAACCTTTAACTTCTCCTTAGAAGAATTCTTAATGAATTAATGAGTAAAAGGGAGTGAATTACACAGAATTGGAGTGTTTCCAGGGAACACTCTCTGGAAGTGGGAAAAAAAGAGAGGGTATTTACTCCCCACCAGAAGAATCCTTATTAGTTTGTGCTTTTTATTGTTTTTCTTAATTATTATAGGGCTGTATATATACATAGAAATGATGTATTTTAAGTTTATCTTAGTAATACCTATTCTCAATGGACTAGTGATATGATGGAGGGAAAAATCGGCATTTCCAATTAATCCAGAACATCTCTCAAGTTCTATCTCGAAATAATTGTTGGATTTACACCCAGATGCCTAGAAAGACTGAAAAGGCCTTGTCCCTGATTCCTATTCCAGCAGAAACTGTGTCTGGATTCTCTAGATTTCTAAAAATGACAGATCATACTCAGTCCCGGGAAGGAATAGATTTTGAATTTGAGATCCCTACAGATAATCCTGGCTACAACTTACTGTGTTATCAAAGGTGCCTTTTAAACAGCATTGATAGAAACTCGGCAGGCAATAGTACTGACCCTGCGTGTGGAAATATTATCTATGAAGTAGGGAATCATCCATACTGTACCAAATATGGTAGCCACGGGAATGCTAATATACATAATGCACACCAGATACAACATGAGAATCCTGTAACCAGATGGCCTGTCTGGAATGGCAAGGAGTGGTACTGGCTATGTGGCAATAAATCCAGGAAGGTGTTGCCCCTAGGATGGAAGGGAGCTTGCACCCTGGAGGCAATAATTCCAAATGAAACTATTATTGAAGACCCACAAAGCCAAAGCCCGTTGAGACCACACACAGAATTAAGCGGACTCCAGATAATCCTCTAGTAAAATTCTCTAGCGTTTCACAGTTTTGCAAGGTGGTTTTTACCTTGGTTAAGGGTGAGTGAATTAGAAAAAGCTATTGTAAATATCTCAAAGTACCAAAATATTGTAAATGTATTGAAGATCTAGAAAATAAGTTAGAGAAGTTTGCAGAATAGTACTCTAGAATCGAATAGTGTTGGATTTATTAATAACCTCATAAGGAGGAGCGTGCACTGTAATTATTACTAGTCGCTCTATATATGTAGATTAAATGGGATAAATTTGACTGATCTCAAAAATATTTGAGAAAAAAAACACAAAACAGAACACAAGATCCTACACAGAGTGGCTCAAGATGACAATTCCTGGGGATTTAGAAACATTTGGGAGAAACTAATTTTGTGGTTACCCGAATAGAATTGGCTCAAATAACTATTTGTTTTGTAATTGTATTGTAATAATAATGGCATTGTATATCTGGTATATCTGTCATCCCCTGTGACATCCAAAGAAGAATATTGCACTTTAATGTTGGAAAAACTCAAGAGTGCAGTATGTGAAGAGGTGCAAAAACAGCAATAGAAGTAAGAAAAGAAGAGGGGGGAATTGTGAGAAACTAAGTTGTGTTTTTGCAGTAGAGAATTAATTTGCTGTATTCCAAGGTAGTTGTGTAGTCATAATAAGGAGAAATGCTAAATAGATAAGTGGACTATAGAAGGCCTCACTGTTCCAAAATAAGGTGGAAGCTTGAGAAAAACAGCATGAGCAATGTGAGAACAGTAAAACAAAGATCACAGGTTCTCAAAACATAAGAAAGGGGGGAAAAAAAGGGAAAAGAGAAATTAAAGGGCTGAAAAAAAAAATAAAATTGTACATATATGGTATAGAGGAGCATCGAGTAGCTTGTGAACCTGTAGTACTCAGCCAATGAGGAAACAGGGGAGTGATCAGGTGTGGGGTAATAGGGAATAAAAGGTTATGATTTATTTACTAAAATGCGCTCCTAATTGACAGGATGCCTGCCATTGCAATTGCGAATAAAATAGTTTCACAGGAGATCCCATCTGAAGAAAATTATTTGAGATTTTTCTCACACTCACTACCCAGTACACTGCAAATACCATTATTTTTGCTCTCTGCTTTTCCTTCTCAGCTCCCCTCCTGGCATACACCTTCATACTACCTACACTGTTCACTACGTCCTCCTACTTCCTGGAGCTTTTTCTCTGTATCTGGCCAGGCTTCAATCACGAAATGAACTTTCAAGAGCCCTTGGGCTACCAGGTCCTCAGGATTCATCCCCGAGTACTTTCTCATTCTGACCTCGAGTCTCTCATATGATTTCTGTGTTGTGGGTTGTTATTATCCCAGTTGGATAAGTGGATATTTCTGCTCTATCAGTCTATCAGAATTACTCTGGTCCGGGGGGGAGGGGGGTGGGGTGGGGGTGGGGGGGTGTTAGTTCTTTCCCATTCTTGCGTAGCTGCCTGCCGAATCATTCCTTTCTAAACATTCTTCTCCAGTGAATAACATACTCAAGACTGACATTTCCCCCCCAGGAATACAAATTAGGCCTTAGAAACGGATTTGACTGTTCTGCAAGTCCTATAGGGTCCTTAATTAAAGACTTTGTTTCTTAAAAATAATAATAATAAAAAAAATCTTAAAACTCCTAACCTCTCTGCTTTTAAGGGGGCAGTTCACATAACCTATTTGACCTTGTCCCACTGGAACCTCCCTAAGAGGACACAGTGTTAGTACTATTATTATCAGGGAAGGCAAAAATCTCAATATCTCTTCTACATTGTTCTAATTCTTGCCAGAGCCTAGAGTTCCTTCTACAGGGACAGCGTCAATTGCAGTCCCTGTCTCCCCTCCTGGAGCAGCTGCTGCTGCCACCGGTGCAATATTAGGATTATAGGGAACATAATTTGATTCCTCCTCTGAAAAACGAGTCTTGTTGTTTACATATAAATTTAAAGCCTGAATTTTCATCAGACCCGTATTTTGGCCAAAATACTGAAGTTCCTTTTATTGGCTTTTTAGGTCAGACAATTACACAATATCTAACCATTGTGGTTTTTTGTTTTGTTTTGTTGGTGGTGGTGGTGGTGGGTTTTTTTTTTTGCTTTTTTGTTTTTGTTTGTTTGTTTTTAATCTTGTCCCCTAGTTTCTGGGTTGTTTTTCCAATTCCTTATCATTCTTCCCAAAGGACTATCTTTAGGCACAGTCCTGGGGTCTCCACCCCCAACCTGCTGACTCTTGGAACCCTTAATCCCCATCTCTTCCTGACATGCTGCTCTGGACTTTACCACCCACAGTGTACCACACACCTTCACCTAGGATTAGGACAGAAGTGGGGTGTACTGCCGAGCACCTCACCTCACCGTGCTCGGGGTACCATACACCTAAGGGCCCAAACCCCTGAGACTCTTTTTCACTTGTCTATCTTTCGCTTCATCCGTCTCCGTCCCCGCCCCTCGCAGGACTACAGAACCTTGCGGATCAGGACTCCACACTCGCTTTGCACTAGAAGTGCATCTCATTCACACTCCACACAAGAGTCTCACTGAACCCACCCCGAGGCAATATACAGTAAAGTTTCCCTTACTTCGGTCCATGCACAGCTTACCGGTCCAGGTTATCAGCAGTAATCACTGTGCCTGTACTGTGTCTGTCCTGTGTTTGGGCTGTGTCTGGTTTGTGCTGGCCTCCCTTCTCCCCAGTGCTTCGCAGAGCCTGTCTTCAGATTAACAGTCTTGGTCCTTTGCCGGCCGTACTGAAACAACCCACCACCCCCAATGGGACAGCTGAAATCAGCGGGGTGCACCTTCCTGCCTGTGGTGGTAAGAACTCTTCGGTAGGCGACAAGATTCCGGACGAGCCCCCAAATTGTGAGAAAAATCTCAAATAATTTTCTTCAGACAGGATCTTCTGTGAAGCTATTTTATTTGCGATTGCAATGGCGGTAGTCCTGCAAGCAGGAGCGCACAGTAAAAGCTTATCATAACCTTATATTCCCTATTACCTGACACCTGATCACCTCCCCTGTTTCCTCAATGACTGAGTACTACAGGTTCACAAGCTACTCGACGCACTTCTATACCATATATGTACAATATTATTTGACCAACCATTAATTTCTCCTTCTCCTTTTTTTTCCTTCTTCTGTTGTGACTAGAGGGCCTGTGATTTTTGTTTTTACTGATTTCGTACTGCTCATCTGATTTTTCTTAGCTATCCTCCTTATTCTGGGACAGTGGGACCTTCCCCTTATCTGCTTAATGTACTCCCCACTGCTATGCCGCACAATCAATTTTGAATATGCAGGGTTACTGGAATTTTCCACTGAAAAAACATCTTCTATTACAAAAACACAGCTTTGTTTCTGACAATACCAGTGCTGTTCTAGGTACAAGTGCAGAGCATAGCACTTTATGGGCCGCTGCAGGAAAATATAACTCCATTCCAACCAGACCCAGTACAACATATGTTCTCACTAAGCAAGACATTAATCCATTTAATCGATGGAAGAATTTTTTGTTGTTGTTGTTTTTCAGATATACAATGCCTACTTTTTAATCACAAAATAATTCCCTTAAGAAACACTAATGGCTTCTGCTAATAATCCCAGGTGTGCCAAAATTGTGCAATCAGTGCAGAGCTGCATCAATTCATGATGAATTCTAGGCACATTAGCAGCAGATCTCACATTTCAGTGTAGATACTGAAAATGCCCTAGATTTATAGATTTTGCCATGCAAGAGAAGCTGTCCCTCAGACCACAGAGTATGTTGGGAGAACCCATTCTGCTTATATGCAGAATATATTTTCTATGGACTGAGTTTGGCCAGGTAGAAGATAGAAAATGGAAAAATAATTTTTCAACAAGAAGACTTGATACTGATCAACAGAAGTGCAAAGACAGATAAAATGAACAATACCCCTGCAGGTCTTGTCCCATCAAAGCCATTGTATTCTCTGTGGTTCATCCTCCAGCACTCAACTGCAATCACATCAATCAAATCCACCAAGTCTCACAGACTTTGGGGATCTTTTCCATTTTATGAGAAACATTTTGCTAAAAGAGCTTCTAACAGGTCTAGCTGAATGCAGGTTATCCTAGTTTTGGCTGGAATAGATTTAATTTTCTTCCTAGTAGCTGGTATGGTACTGTGTTTTGAATTTAGGATGAGAATAATGTTGATAACACACTGATGTTTTAATTGTTGCAGAGCAGTGCTTACCCTAAGCCATGGACTTTTCAGCTTCTCATACCGCCCTGCCAGTGAGGAGGATGGGGGTGCATCAGGAGGTGGGAGGGGACAGACCCAGGACAGCTGACCCAAACTGGCCAAAGGGATATTCCATACCATATGACCTCATGCTCAGCAATAAAACTGGGAGGGTGGGCCTGGGGGGGCTGCCACTGCTCGAGGTCTGGCCTTTGGTCAGCGGGTAGTAAGCAGTTTTTTTGTGCATCACTTGTTTTGTATATTGCTTTATTATTATTATTATTATTATTATTTATCTTCCTTTTCTGTCCTATTAAACTGTCTTTATCTCAACCCACAAGTGTTACCTTTTTCCAAGTCTATCCCCCATCCCACTGTAGGGGGTGGGGAGTGAGCAAAGGTCTGTGTGGTGCTTAGCTGTCTCCTGAGTTAAACCAGAACACCGGTGAAAGCAGTAATCTGCAGTTGCCAACTGATTTTCACAGAATCATAGAATCACAGAATCGTCTAGCTTGGAAGAGACCTCCAAGATCACCGAATCCAACCTCTGACCTAACACTAACAAGTCCTCCACTAAACCATATCCCTAAGCTCCACATCTAAACATCTTTTAAAGACCTCCAGGGATGGTGACTCAACTACTTCCCTGGGCAGCCTATTCCAGTGACTAACAACCCTTTCGGTAAAGAAGTTCTTCCTAATATCCAACCTAAACCTCTCCTGACGCAATTTTAGCCCATTCCCCCTCGTCCTGTCACCAGGCACATGGGAGAATAGACCAATCCCCACCTCGCTACAGCCTCCTTTAAGGTACCTATAGAGAGTGATAAGGTCGCCCCTGAGCCTCCTTTTCTCCAGGCTGAACAGTCCCAGCTCCCTCAGCCGCTCCTCGTAAGACTTGTTCTCCAGACCCTTCACCAGCTTCGTTGACCTTCTCTGGACTCTCTCGAGCACCTCCATGTCCTTCTTGTAGTGAGGGGCCCAAAACTGAACACAGTACTCAAGGTGCAGCCTCAGCAGAGCCGAGTACAGGGGGACAAT
Organism: Stictonetta naevosa; assembly: GCA_011074415.1. Taxonomy (NCBI): domain Eukaryota; kingdom Metazoa; phylum Chordata; class Aves; order Anseriformes; family Anatidae; genus Stictonetta; species Stictonetta naevosa. Next base: position 27,007 of record MU012001.1, read on the forward strand.
CACTTCCCTGGACCTGCTGGCCACACTGCTTCTTATACAAGCCAGGATGCTGTTGGCCTTCTTGGCCACCTGAGCACACTGCTGGCTCATATTCAGCCAACTATCAACCAATACTCCCAGGTCCTTCTCTGCCAGGCAGTTTTCCAACCACTCATCTCCCAGCCTGTAGCTCTGCTTGGGATTGTTGTGCCCCAGGTGCAGGACCCGGCACTTGGCCTTGTTGAACTTCATACAGTTGGCCTCAGCCCATTGGTCCAGCCTATCCAGATCCTCCTGCAGAGCCTTCCTACCCTCGAGCAGATCAACACAGGCACCTAACTTGGTGTCATCTGCAGACTTACTGAGGGTACACTCGATCCCCTAATTCAGACCATCGATAAAGATATTAAAGAGGACTGGCCCTAATACTGAGCCCTGGGGGACGCCACTAGTGACCGGCCTCCAACTGGATTTGACTCCATTCACTGCAATTCTTTGGGCCTGGCTATCAAGCCAGTTTTTAACCCAACGAAGCATATGCCAGTCCAAGACATGAGCAGCCAGTTTCTTCAGGAGAATGTTCTGGGGAACGGTGTCAAAAGCCTTACTGAAATCAAGGTAGACCACATCCACAGCCTTTCCCTCATCCACTAAGCATGTCACCTTGTCATAGAAGGAGATCAGGTTCGTCAAGCAGGACCTGCCTTTCATAAACCCATGCTGGCTGGGTCTGATCGCCTGCTTGCCCTGCAAGTGCCGCATGATGACACTCAAGATAATCTGCTCCATGAGCTTCCCTGGCACTGAGGTCAAACTAACAGGCCTATAGTTTCCTGGGTCTACCCTCCGGCCCTTCTTGTAGATGGGCATCACGTTTTGATCCTTTCAGCCCTAAGAAAGCGACTGACTGCTGTGCTACCAATATTTGATAGGCTTGGGAGAAAATAATCACCATGGGAAGTTTGAGTTAATTTCTCATGCTGCATTCCTTGAACAACAAGCACCATTTCAAAATAATTCAGAATTCCAGACATATTCTTTTTATTTTTTTAAGAAATAATCAATTTTTTTTTTTTTTTATTCAAAGGTGCTAAAAAATATTCTCACTAGAAAGGCAAAACTTTCCTTTCTCTCCATTTGTTTTGAAATTGGTAAAGCTATATATAGCATGTTAAATAAATCCAGTATAATTAAAAGATTAGCAATAATGTATCCCACAAGCCACAGTGGCAAATCATGCATTCAAAAAAGAAGCATCCTTGAGACAGAAGATGGGGTGAGTAAACTTATTTTCCAGTTACTCTTGCTTGTAACTCTTCTCTGCAAGGGTGCTTAACTTGCTCCAGTGGATTTTTCTGCAAGATTGAAGTATTTAGATGGCACCCAAAAATAGGAAACAAAACCTTTAAAAATCAACAGGTCTTTCCCTGGTGAGAGTTCCCAAGGAATAAATATCAAAGCAGATAATACCACCTGTTGAAATAACAGGAAACCTGTCTCAAGATTCATTGCTAAGCTTGTTGGTCCTGTCAGCTGCTCCTTTAGCTTTCTGATTAAAGAGAATCAGTGTCAGACAACAAGTTGAAACAGTTTTTGGTAAGCATTTTTGATTGTTACCAAGCCATAGAGACAAGTGAAATAGGCAGCACTGGAAAAATCTCTTGAGTGGTAAAGGGCACACAAAAGGCCAGACCAACATCCTTGTGGAAAACAGTTCTTTTCTTTTAACTACTGTTTAGACCAATGATTACCAACTAATGAGCCTGATCTAAATGCTGAAACCCAAACATATTGGGCTGAATTCATTAGCTTTGCTTATTACCTCCCGGTTCCTTCCCACTTATGGAATCAGAGCACAGTTATGGTAATAATGGACTGGTCAGCAGAGCTGCAGCACAGCTCAGTGCTCCAGGAGTCTCTTCTGGGGCTTGGGGGAAATACAGGAATTCTTTGACTCACTGCCCTGATTGTTTTTCTTATTCAGCAAAACCAAAATGTTTATATTTTTTCAAGCTGACTCCCAGTGGCAGTTTTACTCGGGTGGGTGGCCGAGCTCCACCACAACCACTCTCTCACTCCCCCTCCTCAAAGAGGAACAGGGAGAAAATACAATAAAAGGGGCTCAAGGGTTGAGATAAGGACGAGGAGATCACGCAGTAATTATCGTGACGGGCAGAACAGACTCAGCATAGGGAGATAGTAAGATTTATTGCCTATTACTAACAAGCTAGAGAAGTGAGAAACAAAGGAAAGAAACTAAAAGCACCTTCCCCCCCATCCACCCTCTTCCACCTCCTCACCCCGAGCGGCGCAGGGGAATGGGGGAATGGGGGTTATGGTCAGTCTATAGCGCTTCTTCTCTGCTGCTCCTTCTCAGTCACTCTCGTCCCCTGTGCTGTGGGGTCCCTCCCACGGGATACAGTCCTTGCTGAACTGATCCAGCGTGGGCTGCCCACAGGCAGCACCTCTTCAAGAACTGCTCCAGATATGGGTCCGTACCACGGGGTCCATCCATCAGGAGCAAACTGGTCCAACCTGGATCCCCCATGGGCAGCAGCTCCTGCCGGGTCACCTGCTCCTGCGTGGTCTCCTCTCCACGGCCTACAGGTCCAGCCCAGAATCTGCTCCGGCAGGGGTCTTCCACAGGCCGCAGCTTCGATCGGTGCAGGTCCGCCTGCTCTACCGTGGTCTCCTCCATGGGCTGCAGCGTGGAACCCTGCTCCACCATGGTACTCCATGGGCTGCAGGGGGACAGCCTGCTTCACCATGGTCCTCACCACAGGCCACAGGGGACTTCTGCTCCGGCGCCTGGAGCACCTCTCCCCCTCCTTCTTCACTGACCTTGGTTGCAGATTGCAGATGACATTTTCATGTTGTCTGATGGAAAAACTTTGATACCATGTATTTATCTGCGATTCAAAGATAATTAATTTCTATTTCCCATATTTTAACTACTTTCATACACAGAAAAAAAAAAATGAATTTTGTTTAAAAGTGATAGTTTACTTTTCATCATAAAACAGTGAAGTTAGTGCAGATTGGAGTTCCTCAATGAAAACTCCCATACAAACCTATGAAAGCAAGACAGCTTCCCTAAGCACATACCTCCAACAAAAAGCTACTAGCAGGTTCTCAATCTCTATAAGGAAGATGTAAGTTTCCCCAGGGAAGTGGTCATGGCCCCAAGCCTGATGGAGTTCAAGAAGCATTTGGACAATGCTCTCAGACATATGGTTTGATTTTTGGGTGGTCCTGTGTGGAGCCAGGAGTTGGATGCAACAATCCTTGTGGGTCCCTTCCCATTCAGGATATTCTGTATAAGCACTACCACATTCACATTTTACAACAAAATTTCAGTCTGCTTTTTTGTTGGTGTATTCACCAGTTTCACATGCAGTCTGTTGCATGTTCTCATATTTAGAGGCACAGCTTTTTGCATAGTTGCATGAATTGAATGTGAGTGGTGTCATGCTCCAATTCAATGATTGACTGAGCATCAGGTAATTCACTCTAAAATTGCTACTCGAGTTATATAAGTGGTAGCTAAAGATGCAATCATAGACATATTTCTAAAAGATGCAATTCCGGTTGGCTAAGTTCATTGTAAAAGGACAGTGACATAAATGGACAGTAAGGTAGGTACTCATAAGCCCACCTGGAGACATCAAGAATTTAGCTTTATTTTCCTTATATGAGTTTATACAGCTTATACAGCTATGAAAGTAAATTAAGATTAATTTCTTAATTTCCAGTTATAAAGTATGCAAAGGACAATGCAATACAGATGGTCCAGATCTGGGGAACAAAGAAAGTGATGCTTCTAAGTACATAAAGTGGATGTGGGCAAGAGATGATAGCCATGCAGTAGGGGAATCAGGTGAGGGAGAGTTCAAGAGAGAGCTGCCTCACCCTAAGACCTTCTGTAATATCTGGTTATTTTACAGGAGGCTGGCAGTGCTGGCCTTGCCAAGTATTTTAGTTTACTAGACCCCAGAGAACCATAGGACTAGACCTCTCCAAAAAGCACAGCTGGCAACCTCAGATAGCATCAAAGATACAATTACCCTTCCTTGAGCTTTTATCCTGCATAATCTTTCTTCAAGGAGCTGACTGGCAACAACAAACATTTATACTTTAGTCACTAACACTGTCTTAAGCCCTCAGAAAAAAAAAATAAACTTAAAAAAATGAACTGATTATTTATAGCCCTCCTTTCTAAGTTGCTGAGAAAGCAACTGCTAGATCAGCTGGTGTCTTTCACCCTCCTTTCTGACTGTGAAGTCCCAGGGCTCTGTCATCTACCCCACCAGGCACAAAAGCCTTCTGCAAGCTGTAGCAGATAGCATGATTGGCCTTCAGTGACTTCTGTTATATTGCTAGCTGCTCTAGCTCAGTGCTGCAGCTTTGCCAGCATCTTCTGTTATTACAGCTCTCAGCAATAATTCTTATAAGAACCAGAGCATACAATCTTCCTAACAAGAAACTTTTTAAAGAGACTTCTAATCTCCTCTTTACAGGAACCTTTCAAAATGGATTCTGCATATTTTTTCTTGCTCTTTTGCACTCCAAAGGCTAAATGATGTCACTAGTGGGGTTCTCCAGGGCTCTTCAATGTTTTCATAAACAATTTGGATGAAGGACTTGAAGGTTTTTTGAGCAAGTTCGTGGACGATACCAAATTGGGTGGAGCTGTTGACTCCGTCGAGGGTAGTGAGGCCTTGTAGAGAGATCTGGACAAATTAGAGAGCTGGGCAATCACCAACAATGTGAAGTTTAACAAGAGCAAGTGGCGGATTTTGCACCTGGGAAAGGGCAACCCTGTTTATATGTACAGACAGAGGTATGAGATGTTGGAGAGCAGCCCCACAGAAAGGGATCTGGGGGTTTTGATTGACAGCAAGCTGAACATGAGCCAGCAGCGTGCCTTGGCAGCCAGGAGGGCCAACTGTATCCTGGGGTGCATCAAGCACTACACTGATAGTCGTTCGAGGGAGGTGATTGTGCCGCTCTACTCTGCACTGGTGTGGCCTCACCTTGAGTACTGTGTGCAGTTTTGGGCGCCACAATATAAGAAAGATATAAAACTGTTAGAGAGTGACCAAAGGAGAGCAACAAAGATGGTGAAGAGTCTAGAGGGGAAGATCTATGAGGAGTGGTTGAAGTCACTTGGATTGTTCAGCCTGTAGAAGAGGAGACTGAGCAGAGACCTCATTGAGGTCTACAGCTTCCTCACAAGGGGGAGCAGAGAGGCAGGCAGTGATCTCTTCTCTCAGAAGAGTGAAGGGTGACCAGCAATAGGACTCAAGAGAATGTCTTGAAGCTGCGACAGGGACGGTTCAGGCTGGATATCAGGAAAAGGTTCTTCACCAAGAGAGTGGTTGGGCACTGGAACAGGCTCCCCAGGGAAGTGGTCACGGCACCAAGCCTGCCAGAGTTCAAGAAGCGTTTGGACAATGTTCTCAGACACATGATCTGATTTTTTTTTATTTTTTGAGTGGTCCTTTGGGGACCCAGGATTTGGACTTGATGATCCTTGTGGGTCCCTTCCAACTCGGATAGTCTATGATTTTATGATTCTATGGTTACTTAAGGAACAGTATTTACGGGACAGCAAAAATAAATCAAAACAAATAGGAAGAATACTCCCTCCGCAGTGCACACAAATTGATTCATTCATTTGATTCATTCATTGATTCATTCATTCATTTTTTTTTTTTTACTGTAACAGGCCTTTATATCTGTGTGCACAAGGAGAGGTAAAGGAAACTGCTCTTTAAACAACAAAACCACACATCTGTCTTGTGGGAGAAGTCAAGAGGATGGTATCTCATCTTGTAAGCTATAAGGATAACTAACCCGTGACACTTCTCTGAAATGCCTTTATACTAATGCGCATAGCAAGGGGAACAAGCAGAGTCAGAAGTTTGTGTGCAGGTACAGGGCTGGGACCTTACTGATTTCACACAGAAGATACATGGTGGGATGGTCACATAACTGGTGTGCTGCGATAGAGGGATACGGGCTTTTAGGAAGGACAGGCTGGGAAGGCAAGGAAGGGGAGTTGCTCTTTATGTGAGAGAGCAGCAGGAGTGCATGGAGCTCTGCCTGGGGATGGATGATGTGCCAACAGAGAGCTAGTGGGCAGACCAACATGGGTGAAATTGTAGTGAATGTCTGCTATAGACCTCCTGATCAGGAAGAAGTAGATGAGGCTTTCTGTGGGATATATAATCATATAGAAAATGTAGGTTTAATTAGCAATGTATATGGATAAATTGTGGGAAATATAGAAAAAAGTAGGTTTAATTAGAAATGTGGATAAGATTCATGAGAATCCTGGGAGTTCTGAAGACAAGGGAAATGTGGAGGATGAGAGTCACCATGGAGCCTGAGGCATACATAAATAACAAGAGGAGATAAGAGCAAGGACTGCTATGAGGCCCAAGAAAGAGGAAAGTAGTCAACAAAAACCTGGCACGGGAACAGGAGGTTGAGATAAGGTACCTACCAGCCTGAGAAATACAAGGATCAAAGGACTGTAAAGGGGGGCTGGAGGGTTTTGTGGAAGGAAAACCTCTGGAAGGAAAGTGTATAAAAGGAGCATAGCCGGCTTGCAATGACTTACTTGAGCACAATAAAAGTCCGTGCACTCAGTCGCTGCAGCCTTCTTCAAACAGGTTGAAAAAGCCTCACATTCACAGGACCTGGTCCTCATGGGGGACTTTAACCACCCTGATACCTGCTGGAAGGACAATACTGCAGTGCTAAAGAAATCTATGAGATTTCTTGAGTTAATTGATGACAACTTCCAGCACAGGTAAACTAGGAACCAGCAAGGAAAGGCAAGCAGCTGGACCACATACTTACAAATAAAGAAGAATTCATCAGGGACATGAAAGTTGGAGGCAGCCTTGGTGCCCTGACCATGAGATGTGGGATTCAAGATCCTGGGATGACAGAGCAGGCAAAAAGCAGGGATCACAGTCTTGGATTTCAGGACAGCAGATGTCAACCTCTTCAGAGATCTACTTGGAAGAAATCCATAGAATATGACCCCAGAGAGAAAAGAGGTTGAGGAGAGTTGGTTGATATTCAAGGGTCACCTCCTCCAAGCTCAAGAAAGGCCTGTCCCAACAAACAGAAAACCAAGCAAAGGTGGCAGGAGGCCTGTATGAATGAGCACAGAGCTCCTAATTGAACTCAGATATAAAAAGGAATTGCACAAGGGGTGGAAGCAGGGGCAGGTCATCCAGGAGGAGTATAGAGTTGCAGTCTGATCATGCAGGAATAGGGTTAGGAAAGCCAAGGTTGACCTAGAGCTGAATCTGACAAAGATATGTGAGGAGTATCTCAATAATTTTCTCAGACGGGATCTTCTGTGAAGCTATTTTATTTGTGATTGCAATGGCGGGCGTCCTGCAAATAGGAGCGCCTAGCAAAAGTACATGATAACCTTATATTCCCTATTACCCAACGCTTGATTCCTCCCCTGTTTCCTCACTGGCTGAGTACTACAGGTTCACAAACTACTCAACACTTACTACTACACCTTATATGTACAATTTTATTTGACCAACCATTCATTTCTCCTTTTCCTTTTTTTTCCCTCCTTCTTCTCTCGTGACTAGAGGGCCCGTGATTTTTTGTTTTTCCTGATTTTGCACTGCTTGTCCTGTTTTTCTTAGCTATCCTCCTTATTTTGGGACATTGGGACCTTCCCCTCATCTGCTCAACATACTCCCCACTACTATGCCACTGTCATGCCTGCACAATCACTTCTGAATACGCAAAGTTAGTGGAATTTTCCACTGCAAAAACACATTCTACTGCAAGAACACAACTTTGTTTCTCACAGATGTAAAGTGCAACAAGAAAGTATTCTAAAAGTACATCAATAGCAAAATAAAGAGTAGGGAAATTGTGGGCCTGCTACTGAATGGGGCAGGGCAACAGGTGACAAATGACACAGAAGCATCACATAGAAGCAATGTTCAGCACAAGAAGAATGTGGATCTGTTAGAGCGGGTCCAGAGGAGGGCCATGAAGATGATAGGCTAGACGAAGAGGCTAGAGCACCTCTCCTGTGAAGAAAGGCTGAGAGAGCTGGGGATGTTCAGCCTAAAGAAGAGAAGGCTCTGGGGTTGTTAGCGTAGCAGACACATAACCACAAGGTGATTATATGAAGGTGCTTTATTCAGCGCTGGAAACCAGGGGCAGGCACCCAAATCTGGCTTCAAGTCCTATTACATCCCGATCGCTATTAATATCCTAAAAGTTACATATTCATTAGCATTCATTAGTATTTACAATATCAGCCTCGCTTCGTATGTTAATTATTTCTCCTCCCATTCACACATGCGTGGTGCTCTCTGGTGGTCGTCCTGGGGGTGGTCCAGATGAAGTAAGGAGTCATCCTCAGGGTTAAACTTTTCACCTTTTCTCTTTGGCGCATGCTCCTTTTCAGTTCTTGACTTTAATTAGTTCTTGGCTTCAGTCCTAACCCACCTTATCCAACTTATCTTTTTAAACAAGGCTCAAGTTGTTCCTGTTCCATCTCTCAAGGCCTGTCTTGTCTTCTCCCTCCTCCTATCATTATTTATGCCTTTCTTCATTATATACACGATAATATTTGGCTATGAATCTCCCATCCCATTACCAAGAAATGTTTCTTAACCCTAACAGGGTGACATCATTGCGGCTTTTTAGTACTTAAAGGGGACTTATACAAAAGATGGAGAGTGACTCTTTGCTCAATCAGATAATGACAGGATGAGGGGGAATGGTTTTAAACTAAAAGAGGGGAGATTTAGATTAGAGGTTAGGAGGAAATTCTGCCCTCAGAGGGTGGTGAGGTACTGGAACAGGTTGCCCAGATAGGTTGTGGCTGCCCCATCCCTGGAGGTGTTCAGTGAGGCCCTGAGAAACCTGTTCTAGTGGGTGGCATCCCTGCCTATGGCAGGGGAGTTGGAACTAGATGATCTTTAAGGTCCCTTCCAACCTGAGCCATTCTATGATGACAGAAAAGGCTGAAGTACCCAATGCCTTCTTTGCCTCACGCTTTACTATTAAAACTGACCTTCAGGAATGCAGGCCCCCGAGACCAGACGGAAAGTCTGGAGCATGGAAGACTTGTCCTCAGTGGAGAAAGACCAGGTTAGGGAGCACTTAAAAAATCTGGACATGCATAAGGCCATGGGGACTGACAGGTTGCATCACTGGAGGGTGCTGAGGGAGCTGGCTGATGCCAATGCAAGGCCACTGTCAATTGTCTTTGAACAGTCATGGTGATTGGGAGAGGTTCCTGAACACTGGAAGATAGGAAATATTATTCCTATCTTCAAGAAGGGCAAGAAGGCAGATTCAGGGAACTACAGGCTGATCAACCTCACCTCAGTCCCTTGGAATATGATGGAGAAAATCCTCCAGGAAAACATTTTGAAAGACATGAAGGACAAGAAAGTGATCAGTAATAGTCAGCATGGATTTATGAAGGGGAAATCATATTTGACCAGCCTGATACCCTTATACAATGAGGTGACTAGTTTAGTGGACAAGCAGTGGATGTTGTTTACCTTGACTTCAGTAAAGCTTTTGATACTGTCTCCCATAATGTCATCATAGACAAGCTGAGAAAGAACAGGTTAGTTAAATAATGTGTCCAGTTCTGGGCTCCCCAGTTCAAGAAAGAGATGGACTTGCTGGAAAGAGTCCAGTGAAGGGCCATGAAGATGATGGACTAGAGCATCTTTCATATGAGGAGAGGCTAAGAGAGCTGGGATTGTGCAGCCTGGAGAAGAGAATGCTCATGGGGGATCTCATCAATTTGCATAAATACCTGAATGGAGGGAAAGAAGATGAGGGAAACAGACTCTTCTCAGTAGTGCCCATGGTGGAGCAGGAGGATCTGGCCTGAAGGAGACTGCGGCCTATAGAAAGCCCCCACTGGAGAAGACTCTGGGCTGGACCTGTAGCCCCTGGAGAGGAGTGTTGGGAGGAATGGGTTAAAAATGGAAGATTGGTGAGGAGGATGGGATCAGAACAGAAGACTGGAAAGGAGAATTGTAAATACGCTCAAGTCACCTTGCAGTTGGGAATGCATAAAGTCTGGGGAGCAGCAATCTAGAAAAACATATAAATTATGCCTGCTGCTGTTTGTGCCTTGTGCTCTGTGTGTTTGGTAAGTAGCACATTTGTACTCCCCCTGCCAACCCCCCCCCCCCCCCGTGGGATGGGGGAGAGAATAGAAAAAATAAAGTAAAATGAAAGCTCGTGGGTTGAGATAGAAACACTTTATTAGGACAGAAAAGAAAGGAAAATAATAATAATGATGATAATAGTATTACTACTAATAGTGTGTACAAAACAAGTGATGCACAATGCAATTGCTCACCACCCACTGACTGATGCCCATCCCATCCACAAGCAGCCAGTACCCACAAACCCAGCTAGCCACCCCATATTAATTGTTCAGCATGACATCATATGGTATGGAATATCCCTTTGGCCACTTTGGGTCAGCTGTCCTGTTTCTATCCCCTCCCAGCTCCTGCTGCACCCCCAGCCTGCCTGCTGGCAGGACAGAGCGAGAAGCTGAAAAGTCCTTGGCTTTAGTGTAAGTGCTGCTCAGCAACAAGTAAAACATCAGTGTGTTATCAGCATTATTCTTATCCTAAATACAAAACACAGCACCTTACCAGCTACTAGGAGGAAAATTAACAGTGTACTAGCCAAAACCAGGACAGAAATCAAAGAAGCACAGTGAGGATCACAGCATGGTGGTAAAAACTGTATCTGCACGAACTCTTGATATAAACAGGTGAAACCAGCATGCCAGTGATCTCCTAGCATGGACCCTGTTTAGCAGTTCCTGCATCCCTGCTTGTGTTCTTCCATTTGTGTGCTTCTGCCTGGGTGTTGTTTCAGGGATCCCCCAGTTGGCAAGGTAAAAAAAATAAATCTACTCTTTGCATTTTAGCCATGGGTCTGTGGTTGTTCCTGCCGCCTGCCTGTGCTGACTCCCACCTCTTTTGCTCAAGTGACCATTGCTTCTGGGGCTGGCAATGTGGGACAGGGTAATTTACAGAGGCATATAATAAAACATATAGGGAAAGGAATAAACATATCCTGTTCCCCTCCCTGTCAGGAAATTAAACCACTCAGCTAGCCAGACACCACCAGTAGATTGTTTCATTCAAAGCATTAAGTCCTGAAGATGTTGAATGTTGTCCTCCACACTAGCTGATTCATCCGTTAAGTTGAAGCATCGCATGCCTTCAAACTCAGCAGCATCTATGAGGCTGAAGACAGAGGTAGTCCATCACCAATCGATGTTGTAAGGTTCCTTGGTGTACAGCGGTTACTTCCAAATTTAAGGCAACAATTACTTGGAAAGAATAACAATGAGGAGTTAGTTACAGTAAAAAGCCAAGCAAATTCATGTTGATCATGCAGAAATGTATCCAGGATATGTGCTTGTAGTACAAGACTACACAGCATGATAAGCCAGCCTGTGATAAGGGAGGAGAATAGGAGTGTCATCTCCTTCCAGTAATATATATGCCATTGCTCCAGCTCCTTCAGCTAATTTTACTCTGGGCTTGGTAACTTGAGATGGATTGATTGCCCATACAGATTGAAGAGCTATGGTTTGCATGTTTTCAGGTTGAACTTCAATTCGATGTTGGGTTTGCGACACCAATTACATCATTGCAATGCTATCTCCCCTAGATAAGGCACAGGTATTTGTCAAAGATACCTGAAATACAAGAACTCAAGAATCTGATATTAACAGAGGATGTAGAATAAGGGGAGAAGCTAGAGGACAGAACCATACTGCATTTTCAGGGGTTATTACATGAATTTTCACATCTAGGTTAATAGGTTGCTGTCCCACCATGCAGTCTGTCAGTGTAAACAGTTCCATTTCCCCTGTGGTTAGTATTTTTGGGGAGACACAATCTAGAAGAATTTCAATCCTCATCATGTTACAATCATAGGGTATCTGATTATGAATATTCTGGTTGTTTAACAGAAAAACTGCTTTAAGTATACTCCAATGTTGTAAAGTTTTACAACAGTGCTGGTTAACTTTTTAAATTGTTCCTTCAGCATCCCATTCATTCTGTCAATCTAGTTATTAGCTTGGGGATGGTAGGCAATGGGATATCCAATCTGTCCCTCACCATTGAACTCAATCTTGGAAATTGTGTCCACTAAAGTGTGTTCCTTGGTCATTTTGTGTTTGATGAAGAGGTCCATATTGATGAATGAGCTGTTCTAGCACTTCAGTTGTGCTATGTCAATTAGCATATTTGGTGGGTTTAGTGAAGAACAACCCTGACACTGTATCCACAGAAGTGAATAAATGTCATCACCCCCTCAATGCGGGCAGGAGGCCAGTGTAATCCACTTATCGGGTATTCAAAGTCTGACTAGATGCCTGTATACCTGTTTGCCATTATACAATTCCTGGAGCTGGAGCACATGTAACTGCTGTCCCTTGTCTTTGTCCAGTTGATGTGTATATTGCACTCCCATCAGTGAACCAGGCAACTTTTTTGTTCTTTTCTATTAACTCATCATAAGGGAGTGCTTCCTCCACGGGAGATGTAGGGAGATCTCTAGGGGAGGTGGAGTTTCTCCTAGTGTAGGCACATGATTAAAGGATACACTTACTAGAAGAGTAGCCATAATCAATAGATCATCAATATAATGGTAAACAGTATCTGTATCCAACAGTAGTGCTACATCAGCTGCTATCATTCAGTGGCAAATACTGGGACTCTTTATATCCCCGAGGCAAAACTTCCGAAGTATATTGCTTTTGTTGCCAGGTAAAGGCAAACTGGTCTTGGCTTTCTGAAGCAATGGCTATTGAAAAGAAAGCATTAGCAAGATCCATCACCAATTTCCAGGGTTGTAAATTTCTGCTATTTTTTCTATGGCAATAACCATGTCTGTTATCATACCTGCAAGTGGGGAGGTGACTTTATTTAGTTCTCTACAGACATTCTCCAAGTGCCATCTGATTTTTGAACATGCCAACTAGGATTATTAAAAACAGTCAAGGTTTCTTTAATGATTTCTGCTTGTTGAAGTGCCTGAATGGTTTCAGTAATTTCCTTCTCCCCACCTGGAATGCAGTACTCTTTTTACATTCACGACCTTGGCAGGTGTGGGCAGCACAACAGGATCCCACTTCACGGATTCACACAAAACAGTGTTAGATTTAATAGTAAATCCTGCTTGCAAAGTCCCAAAGCAGAAGCAACCATTTACCATTTCAACTGTTTGTCCTGCCAACATATCAATGCCCAAAATATAATCTTTAATTGGGGAAATTAACACTGCTGTGGTAAATGGAGTGATATTTTCTATCATTAAAATAATCTTAGTTCGGTGGGTGGGGGTGGGATTTCTCCCCAAGCCACAGATCTGTGATGTGGCTTCTTTATCATTAATATCACTGTGTAATACAGTAACTTCAGCTTCAGTATCCACCAGAGCTAACACGTGTAAAATCCCTCCATACTGATAGAATCATAGAATCATAAAGGTTGAAAAAGACCTCCAAGATCATCTGGTCCAACCATCCCCCTACCACCAATATCACCCACTAAACCATGTCCCTAAGTACCATATCCAACCTTTCCTTAAACACCAGGGACGGTGACTCCACCACCTCCCTGGGCAAACCGTTCCAATGCCTAACCACTCTCTGTGAGAAGAAATATCTACTAATTTCCAACCTGAACCTCCCCTGGCACAACTTGAGGCCATTCCCTCTAGTCCTAACACTAGTTATCTGCGAGAAGAGACTGACCACCAGCTCCCCACAACTGCCTTTCAGGTAGTTGTAGAGAGCAATAAGGTCTCCCCTGAGCCTCCTCTTCCCCAGACTAAACACCAGTTCCCTCAGCTGCTCCTCATAGGACTTGTGTTCCAGACCCTTCACCAGCTTCATAGCCCTTCTCTGGACATGCTCCAGGGCCTCAATGTCTTTCTTGAAGTGAGAGGCCCAAAACTGAACACAGTACTTGAGGTGCAGCCTCACCAGAGCAGAATACAGGGGGACAATCACCTCTGTGGTCCTGCTGGCTACACTATTCCTGATACAAACCAGCATGCCGTTGGCCATTTTGGACACCTGGGTACACTGCTGGCTCATGTTCAGGCAAGCATCGGCCAACACCCCCCTAACATGATAGTCTCTATCTCTCTAGGAGACTTTAGAAAAAAATTGTCACAGATAAGATTGCCTAAGAATTATCAAACAGAAGCAAAGAATCTCTCACGTCTATTGAGACAGAACCAGTGCCCTAACTTTGATACAGTGACTTAAAACCAGAAGTAAAGGAGAGTCATCAGACAGCAAACATTTTTCTTTCAAAACACTACTGTTTTAGGAGATTCCACCCAATTTTACATAAGTGAAAAATGTTAAGAAGACTTCAAACTCCTGTCAACATGGACTTAAATGACGAATGGGTTTTAAGGGAGGAAAAGGAAGTGCTTGTCCTCCCACTACCAACATCCAAACATGTTGTTGCTACAAGGCTATTCTGAGTTATTCTGGGTTTCTTTGATAACAGCATCTTTAGTAAATGAACCTCTCCTTTTTCAGGTTTCCAGTTCTGTGTTTACCAAGGTGCAGCATTCATTTTGGCACATTAGTCTAGATATAACAAATGTAGTGTGCATTACAATCTCTATTGAAAATATCACTGGGCAGATTGTTCTTCAGCCATGAAAGGAAAATGACCTGCATTCTCACAAACTGGTGTGTAAATTGTGGCAATCACAAGTCTGGAGCATAATTTGGTTGGAGGATTATAATTACTTACCTAACAAATCTGGAACAAGCACCAACAATGAATCATAGAATCATAGAATATCCGGAGTTGGAAGGGTCCCATAAGGATCACCGAGTCCAGTTCCTGGCACCACACAGGTCTACCCAGAAATTCAGACCATGTGGCTAAGAGCACAGTCCAAACACTCCTTAAACTCCAACAGGCTTGGTGCCATATGTCCCTGGGGAACCTGTTCCAGTGTGCGACTACCCTCTCAGTGAAGAACTTCTTCCTGATGTCCAGCCTGAACCTCCCCTGGCTCAGCTTGACACCATTCCCATGGGTCCTATCACTGGTCACTAAAGAGAAGAGATCAGTGCCTGCCCCCTCACGAGGAAGCTGTAGACCGCGATGAGGTATCCCCTCAGCCTCCTCTTTTCCAGGCTGAACAGGCCAAGTGACCTCAGCCGCTCCTCATACATCTTCCCCTCTAGGCTCTTCATCTTCGTCGCCCTCCTCTGGACACTCTCCAACAGTTTAACGTCCTTTTTGTACTGTGGTGCCCAGAACTGCACACAGTACTTGAGGTGAGGCCGCACCAGCGCAGAGTAGAGCGGGGGTCAGCAGGTGGTGATCAATTGCATTGTGCATCAATTGCTTTGTACATATTATTATTACTATTTCTCTTCCTTTTCTGTCCTATCAAACTGTATTCATCTCAACCCATGAGCTTTCACTTGCTTTTTTCCCCCAGTTCTCTTCCCTTTCCGTGTGTGTGTGTGTGAATGAATGGCTGTGTGGTGCTTAGCTGCCAGCCAGATTAAACCACAACAGTCCTTTTGATGCCCAACATGGGGCTTGAAGGTAAGGAATATTAAGTATTGCCTTGGGGGTTGGATGAGACTCTGTGTGACGTGTGATTGAGACATACTTTTGTACGTAGCGAGTGTGGAGTGCTGATCCACGGTTCCATAGCTCCATGAGAGGCGCAGCCAGAGACGGACGAAGCTTGACATAAGAGAGAAAAAGGAAGAGTCTTGGGAAATTTGGTGTACGGTACCCCTTGCACAGTGAAATGCTTGGCAGTACACCAGGGAATCTGGTAAACTCATAGGTGTGTGGTACCCCTTGCACAGGGAAATGCTTGGCAGTACACCCCCATTTTCCAGAATTTGAATGTTAGTGTGTGGTACCCTGCAGGAGGTAAATTTCTGCAGCAGCACACTGACAAGGGCTAGGAAAAATGGGAAAACATGGGTTCCAGGGGACAGGGGGATATCCCTGGGGGAGTGTCTACCGAGAGTTCTTCCTGAAGAATGATAAGAAATTGGAAAAATAATCCCAAAATTAGAGCAGATGATAAAAGAAGAAAATGGTTAAATATTGTGTATCAATCTGGACAAAAGAACCAATTAAGGAAACAGCAGTATTTTGGCCAAAATACGGGTCTGATGAAAATTCAGGCTTTAAATTTATATGTAAAAAATAAGATTCCTTTTTCGGAGAAGGAGCTAAGTTATGCAGCCTCTAATCATAATATTGCATTGGAGGCAGCAGCAGCCGCTTCAGGAAGTGAGACAGGGACCGCAATTAACCCTGTCCCTAGAGGAGTGCACTCCAGGCTCTGGCAAGAATTAGAACAAGGTAGAAGAGATACTGAGAATTTCACCTTCCCTGATACTAAGAGTACTAACACTAACTGTGTATCTTCTTGGGGAGGTTCCAGAAGAGAGCTTAGGAGTTTTCAGAAGGAGATTAAGTCTTTAATTGAGGACCTGATTGGTCTAGCTGAACAATTAGACCAGTTCCTAGGGCCTAACTTACATTCTTGGGGGGAAATGATGTCTGTACTAAATATGTTGTTTACAGGGGAAGAAAGGGGAGTGATCAGGAGGAGAGCTGCTATACAAGAATGGGAAAGAGCTCATCTTCCAGGACCAGGGGTTAATACCGGCAGAGCAGAAATACCCACTTGCTGATCCTGGCTGGAATAATAATAATGTGCAACACAGAAATCATATGAGAGACTTGAGGTCTGGACGAGAAAGTACTCGTGGAAGAATCCCAAGGACCTGGTATCCCAAGGGCTCTTGAAAGTTCATTTTGTGATTAAAGCCTGGCCAGATACACAGAAAAAGCTCCAGAAGCTGGGGGGATGTAGTGAACAGTCACTGGAGGCCCTCCTGTGGGAGGCCCTGAAGGTGTATGTCACAGTGGACCATGTAGTGAGGCAGAGGGTTGGAGAAAGAGGAAGAAAATCTTCAGGGGGAGTCAGGGCCAGGATGGAAAGGAGAGGAAGAGAGATGAAGGAATGGCAGGCATGAAAGCTTTCTGTGTTGCAGCCTGAATCCTAGCAGGGACAGGCTTTGAGAAGATGTTTTAAGTGTGGCCGGGCCGGCCACTTCAAATAGTAGTATCCAGAATTGAAGGAGTAGAAATTGCTCTTATAGTCAGAATAGAGGAGTCAGGGCTTCTCAGAAAGCTAATCCAACTGAGAGCCCCTGATAAATGACAAAGGGCTCAGGGGTTGAGATAAGGACATAGGGATCACTCTGCAATTATTGTTGTGGGCAAAACACACTTAGCATAGGAAGATTAATACAATTTATTACCTATTGTTGATGCGATGGAGAAGTGAGAAACAGAAAAAAGCTGGGGGCACCTTCCCCCATCCACTCTCTTCCACCTCTTCCCCGCCCTAATCACCTGATCCTGGATCATGGGCTCCTCTTCACAGGCTGCAGTGTGGAGATCTGCTCCACCATGGTACACCATGGGCTGTGGAGGGTCAGCCTGCTCCACCATGGGCCTCACTTCATGGCGCAGGGGGTGGGGGGGGGGGGGGGATTTGGCTCTGGCACCTGGAGCACCTCCTCCCCCTCCTTCTGCACTCACCTTGGTGTCTGCCAGGCTGTTTCTCATTCCTCACTCTCCCAGCTGCTGTTTAACAGCAGGTTTTTGTTGTTGTTGTTGTTGTTTATTTGTTTTGTTTTTTCTTTCTTTTCTTGGCTGTGTTACTGTTACAATATGTGGATGATCTTTTATTGTCAGGACAGGAGAAAACAGTTGTGAAGGAAGCCACTAATAAGCTATTCAACTTTCTGGGAAAACAGGGCTTGAGAGTAATGAAAAATAAAATTACAATATGTAGAAAGAGAATTCAAGTATTTAGGGCATCTAGTGCCTGAGGGAGTACGAAGAATAAATCCAGAGAGGATTCAGGGAACTGTTGATCTACCCCTACCCAAAACTAAGAAAGAACTAAGAAAGTTTTAAGAGAAAGAGGTCTTTAAGGAATTAGGAGCCATGAAGTCAGAAGGACGGTGGACTCTCCCTGATGGTAGAGAAATGTTAAATAAACAAATAATGATGGAAATTTTAGCTGTTCTACATCAAGGAAGCCACTGGGGAGTCCAGGCAATGTGTGATGCAGTATTAATAAAATATATATGTGTTGGCATGTATACCATAGCTAAGCAGGTGTGTAATAGTTGCATAACACGCCAAGTGAATAAGAAGGCTCTGCGGAAACAACCTCTGGGTTTATGGGAGCCAGGACTTCAACCTTTTCAGAGCATCCATGTAGATTTTACTGAATTACCTAAAGTAGGTAGATTTAAGTACTTGCTAATATTAATTGACCATTTGTCAGGATGGGTAGAAGCTTTTCCTTCAGTATCAGCAACAGCTAGTGTGTTGATAAAGGTAATCCTGGAACAAATAATCCCTAGATATGGGAGTGTTTAAAGTAGAGAGTCAGATCAAGTAAGGTGAGGTGTTAGCTTGTGGAAATTTAAATGCCCAACAACAACTGAGCAGAGAGAACAAATATCTGTCCTGAACCTAAGACTAACGAGTTGTTTAAAGGACCCCCTCGCCCATCATGGAATAATGTATGGTGAGCAACCAATCATAAAGGGTGGTCACATACACCCACCTCAAGTATTAGCTTCATAAGGTTAAAGAACCAAATCAATATATTTAAAGGAACTTTTCAGCCCACTTGTCAGCATCTACAATGCAATCCAATAACTATAGCAAGTAATAAGGCTGATTACATTATTAACCGTACTTATGGTCTTGGAGTAGATGTGACTGGGAGAGACCCAACAGCCAGATTAAGAATAGCTATATGGAAATGATCCTCTATTGCCACCAAAGATAGGAAGAAATTTGAGGAGAAAGCAGGAGGTCCTCTTTGAAATGTGGCAGTTGTCACAGTTAAAGAAATAAAAGATCTTAGGCAAACATTTGAGATTGAGACAGGGTATGGGGATGTGAATGCCTGGATAGAATGGGTCAAATATACTGTCCAGAGTCTCAACCATAGCAATTGCTATGCTCGTGCTTCAGGATGACTGATTGCCTAGATAGTGCCCTTCCCATTGGGGTGGACCAAGGATTCCCAGGGGATGCGATGTATGATTGCATTGTACCAAGAAAAGACTGCCTGGGGAAATTAGGCCTGGAAGTCTCTCTCTTTGCTGTTCCCTTCCTTGTGTGATAGCAATATCAGGGTTCCCCCTGCATTCTGTACAGCTATAGGTAACCATACAGCTTGTCTTTCATGGCAGGGTGTGAGTGCTACCCGGCATCTGGGAGAATTTGCCTTGTGCACGAGGACCTTGAATGCTACCAAGGACTTGATGGGAAACTGCTCAAGACTTGAGATCCCCAGGGCAGATCTCTGGTGGTACTGTGAAGGGAAGATCTTACGGTCCACCCTACCATCTAATTGGGGAGGCACTTGTGCACTTGTTCAATTAGCCAATTAGGAGCGCATTATAGTAAACATATCATAACCTTTTATTCTCTATTACCCCACACCTGATCACCTCCCCTGTTTCTTCATTGGCTGAGTACTACAGGTTTACAAGCTACTCGACGCTCCTCTATACCATATATGTACTTTTTTTTTTTTGATCAACCCTTTAATTTCTCCCTTTTCCTTTTTTTTTTTCCTTCTATTTTCTTATGATTAGAGAACTTCTGATCTTTGTTTTTATTGTTCTCACACTGCTCATCCTGTTTTTCTCATTGTTTTGGAACAGTGAGGCCTTCTGGTGTGCACTTATCTACTTAACACTTCTCTTTGCTATGACTACACAACTACCTTTGATTACAGAAGGTTGGTTTTCTACTGCAAAAACACACTCTACTGAGAAAGCATGTTCTACTGCAAAAACACAACTTAGTTTCTCACAATTCCCTCCTGTTCTTTTCTTACTCCTATTGTTGTTTTTGCACTTCCTCACATTCTTAACTCCGAGGCTTTTCAATGCTAGGATGCAATATTTCTCTTCAAGTGCATTGGGGGATAACTGTTTCCGTTGAAAGCTCTGATTTGGAAAAGATGCTATACAGGGATTAATACAAGGAATAAGCAAACAAATTAAAACACACAATACCACTATTATTATAATACCAACAAATAGTTGTTTAAGCCAATTCCAGTCAGGTAACCACAAAGTTAGTTTCTCCCAAATGTCTCCAGCTCCCCAGGAAGTGTGATCTTCAGAAATCTTATGTAGGATTTTTTTTTTTTTTCCCCAATATTTTTGAGATCAGTCTCAGTTCATCCCATTTGGTCTACATACATGCAGCAACTAATATTTATTACAGTGCACACTCCTTCTTGTGAGCTCAGTAATAAATCTAATGCCATTCGATTCTGGAGTACTACTTTTGACAAACTTGTTATCTCTTCTTATAATGCCTGGACTGCATCCAGAGTGTGGTTTTCTAGTTCTTCAATTATAGCTGAGATATTTACAATAGCTTTTTCTAATTCACTCACCCCTAATCAAGGTAAAAACTACCTTGCAAAATGTTGAAATCCCTTGTTTCTTTTTACTAAAGGATTTTCTGAAGTTCTTTAATTCTGTGTGGGATGTCAGGAGGGCTTTGGCTCTGTAAATCTTCAACAATAGTTACATTTGGAAATATTGCCCCCAGGGTGCAAGCTCCCTTCCACCCTAGGGGCAACACCTTCCTGGCTTTATTGCCACATAGCCAGTACCACCCATTGCCATTCGGGGCAGGCCATCTGGTTACAGGATTCTCACAATATAACTGGTGTGCATTATAAAGGTTAGCATCCCCCGTAGCTACCATATTCGGTACAGTATGGATAATTCCCTACTTCATGGATAATACCTTCACATCCAGGGTCAGTGCTATTTCCCCCTGAGTTTATATCAATGTTGTCTAAGAAGCATCTTTGATAGCATGTTATATTATAGCCAGGATTATGTGTAGGGAACTCAACTTCAAAATCTATTCCTTCTTGGGACTGAGTATGATCCGCTGTGTTTAGAAAACTGGAGAATTCAGATACAGTTGCTGCTGGTAATGGAACAGCAATTAGGGACAAGGCCTTTTCAGTGTTTTCAGGCATTTGGGAGCAAATCCAACAATTATTCCGATAAAGAACTCGAGAGATGTTCTGGATTAATTGGAAATGCTGATTTTCCCTCCATCCTATCACTAATCCATTATAATCCATTAAGAATAGGTATTACTAGAATAAACTTAAAATACATAATTTCTATATATGTAGCTGTTAAAAACAAAAATAATTAAGAAAGACAATAAAAGATCACCAACTAAGGTTTCTAAAGGGGATTAAATCTAAGGAGGATTAAAATACCCCCACTTTCTTCTTTCGTGTTCCACAGACACACTCTAATTCTGTATAACCTAATACCTCTTACCCATTAACTCTAAGGAGAAGTTAAAGGTTTACAATAGTTAGTTTTAACAGTTTTAACCTTAAAAGTCTCTGTTAATGCAGTCTCTCAGATATCAGGGTTAACTGGTGCTTTTATCCAGGCATAATGAGTCCACCCTTTCTCAGCTGTTCTTACTGCTGTCTCAGTAGTCAGGAGCACTTGGAACGGTCCATCCTACTCAGGTTGCAGATTCAATTCCCTCCATGTCTGTATCAGAACCCAATCTCCTGCTCGGAATGGATGAATCGGGACTTCCAGGGGTGGAGTTTGAGTTAACAGTCCACGGGTCCTGAAAGATGACAAAGAGGATGACAGCCTCAGTAGTATGTAGTTTTTAAGAAAAATATCATTTGCCTTGAATTGAGGTAACTCCCCTCTGCCCAGGTATGGCAACCCAAATAATATTTCATATGGTGAGACTCCCACATCTGTTCTTGGTGTAAAACAGTTAATATTTGCCTCATTTTTGCCTTGTTCAGCATTTCTCTTCCATCAGGGAGTATCCATTTTCCTTCAGACTCTGTGGCTCCTAATTCCTTAAAAACCTTTTTCTTTGTCACTAAATATCTGTTTTTCTGGTGGGGAGGGTACTTCAAGTATAAGAAAATTTATAGTGATTTCCGATCGTAAGGCTGCCTCTCGAGCTCTATCATCTGCCACCTGGTTTCCCCGTGCAGTGACTGAATTCCTTTTCTGATGCCCTTTTATATGCACTATTGCAATTTAAACAGGTAGTAGCAAATTATCTAGGACTTGTTTTACAAGTTCTCTATGGACCAGTTCCTTCCCCTTACTGTTGATCAACCCACGTTCCTCCCACATTTTACCAAACGTGTGAACTACTCCATATGCATATTTCGAGTCAGTATAGATGGTTCCCTTTTTCTCTTTAAAAAGTGCCTGATTTAAGGCATATAATTCACATGTTTGGGTGTACTGGGTCTGGCTTGGATGTTAACTTTCCCTGCAGCAGGCCATACAGTACTGCGCTCTGCACTTGTAGCTAGAACAGCAGTGGTATCACACCAGTGTTGTGTCTGCTGCTGAGCAGTGCTGGCACAGCATCAGGACTCTCTCTAACCCTCCTAGGGGGTGGGCAAAAAAGTGAGAAAGAAACATCACCAGGGCAGCTGACCTAAACCAACCAAAGGGATATTCCATACCATATGATGTCACACTCAGCAATAAAAGGTGGAAAAAGGAAGAAGAGGGGAAGGGTGGGCTCTTGTTGCGAAAACATCTGTCCTCCTCCTGAACACCGGCTACGTGCGTTGAGGCCCTGCTTCAAGGACGTGGTCAAGCATCGCTCATTTGTGGGAAGTAGAGAGTAATTTCTTTCCTCTGCACTTCCACATAGCCTTTATTTGTTTTGTTTTTTTCCTTTCTCCTTCCCTTTTCCCCTTTCCCTTTTTTCCCTTTAGTTGAATTGTTTAATTAATAATAATATTTCCTTAATAATTATTATTTTTTTCCTTTAATTAAATTATCCTTATCTCAACCAGTGAGTTGTTCTTTCCTTTATTTCTTCCCCTCCTCTTCTAAGGAGGGGGAGTGAGAGAGTGGTTGTGGTGTTCGGCTGCCTAGCATGGTAAAACCACCACATTGGGCTGACCAGTTATTGGGTAATCGGCCCATCTCTTTCACTTCTTCAGTAAATCCATCAACCACAGCATATCCATTATAACTTTTTCCCTGTATTACCCTTGAGGGTCCATCAATAAACAGAATAGCTCCTTCCTCCAGGGGAACATCTTGTAAATCAGGTCTCATTTTAGTTTGATGCTCAATTAAATCCAGGCAGCTATGTTCTATATTCTCTCCAGCACTCTCCCCTTTCCATAGGAAAGTAGCTGGATTCAGGCATGCTTTTTTTGGTTAACACTAAATCATGCTTTTCAGTCAGTATTGCCTCATATTTCAGAATTCTGGAATCAGTCAGCCAGCGCCCAGATTTCTGAGTTAGAATCGTTTTAACCTGGTGTGGTGGTTTTGCTCAGGTAGGCAGATGAGCTCCACCACAACCGCTCTCTCACTCCCCCTCCTCAAAGGGAAAAGGGGGAGAAAAATATGATGCAAAGGGCTCAAGGGTTGAGATAAGGACAAGGAGATCACTCAACAGTTATTGTGACGGGCAAAACAGACTCAGTATAGGGAGATAGTAAGATTTATTGCCTATTACTAACAAGCTAGAGAAGCAAGAAACAAAGGAAAGAAACCAAAAACGCTCTTCTACCTCCTCCCCCCAAGAGGCACAGGGGAACGGTGGGGGTCTTCCACAGGCCACAGTCTCCATTGGTGCAGGTCCACCTGCTCCACCGTGGTGTCCTCCACAGGATGCAGTGTGAAACCCTGCTCCATCGTGGTACTCCACGGGCTGCTTCACCATGGTCCTCACCACAGGCCGCAGGGAACTTCAGCTCTGGTGCCTGGAGCACCTCTCCCCCTCCTTCTTCATTGACCTTGGCACCTGCAAGGCTGTTCCTCACTCCTCTCTCTCTCCCAGCTGCTGTGTAGCAGCATTTTTTTTCCCTTTCTTAAATATGCTCTCACAGAGGTGCAAACATCACTCATTTGCTCGGCTCTGGTCAGCATCGGGACCGTTACCTAACATGGGGCAGCTTCTAGATTCTTCTCACAGAAGCCACCCCTATGGCCCCCTGCTTGCCACGTAAACCCACTACACCTGGTGTGGAGTAGTAACTACCAGATGACCCCCAAAAATTAATTTCCTACTCTCTTCCACCAAGATAGCAGTTGCAGCCACACCTTGAACACAGTCAGGCCATCCTCTAGAAACTGGGTCCAGCAATTTAGACAAATAAGCCACCAGTTGATGCTTATTCCCCCCCACTCCTGGGTCAATACTTCCAATGTTGCTCCTTGGTCCACGGTAGCAAAAAGATAAAAAGGTTTATTTAATGTAGGTAGAGCTAAAACTGGTGCTGTAATTAAGCTCTGCTTCAGATTTTCTATTAACTCTTTTTCTTCTTCCGTCCATTCAAGTGTATTAGGCTCCTCGTCTAATAATTTATGATACAATCCTGTTGTCTTCTGATCATGTGCCTCTATCCATAATCGACAGTATCCTATCAGCCCCCAAAATTTCCTTAGTTCTTTCTTAGTTTTGGTTAGGGGGAACTCAACAATTCCCTGAATCCTCTCTGGATTTATTCTTCATTTTCCTTCAGACACTTGATGCCCTAAATACTTAACTTCCCTCTCCACATATTGTAATTTATATTTCGATACTCTCAAGCCCTGCTTTCCCAGAAAGTTTAGCAACTTGTTAGTGGCTTCTTTCACCACTGTTTTCTTTGGTCCTGATAATAAAAGATCATCCACATATTGTAACAGTAACACTCCTCCGGAGGTTGGAATTTCTCCAAAATCTGTTCTAAAGCTTGGCCAAATAAATTTGGTGATTCTGTAAACCCCTGAGGTAAAACTGTCCACGTGTACTGTTGTTTTCACCCTGTTTCAGGGTCTTCCCACTCAAAGGCAAATATATTTCTGCTCGCAGAGTCCAGTGGACAGGCCCAAAAAGCATCTTTTAAATCTATCACACTGAACCACTTATGTTCATGTGGGATCTTGCTCATCAGAGTGTATGGATTTGGAACCACAGAGTGGCGCTTCCGCACTATCTCATTGATTTTCCTTGGATCCTGTACCAGTCGGTAAGAACCATCAGCCTTTCTCACTGGCAGAATAGGAGTATTAAAAGGAGACATGCATGGTTCCAGTAATCCATCCTTAATCAATTTTTTTATTACTGATTTAAGACCGTTTTGTCCTTCAGTTGAAATAGAGTATTGCTTCTGCTTTATTGTCTCATATGCTTCCTGCATATCTATCTTCAGGGGGGTAATATTAATTCTTCCTCTATTTCCCTCCTTGACCCACACTATAGGGTCTATTTCTTTTTCATCATCTTCTGTCAATAACTTCATTGATACCGTTATCCCAGTCTGACCAATTATGATCTGTATACCCAATTTCATCATTAAATCCCTTCCCAGCAAATTAGTTCCTGCCTCAGGTAAATAATTACCCAGCAATTATTTTATCCCCCAATCTCAGTTTGGTTTCTCCAAAAACTGGCACTGTTATTCCTGTCCCGTCCACCCCTGTTACCCTTAGGGTCTCATCAGTTAATTTAAGCCCTGATACCTTATGGGCTAGTGATGATCTAGCTGCCCCAGTATCCACTAAAAATACAACTTCTTCTTCATTAGGTCCTACCACTATATTTATCAAGGGCTCTCGGTGGGACCAGCTCTCTGAGAACCCCTGACTCCCCTGTTCTGAATTTATAACAGCAGTCTCTCCTCCTTTTTCCATTCTGGACACACCTGTCTGAAGTGACCATCTTGGCCACACTTGAAACATTTCTTTTGTCCCTGTTGTACTTTAGGCTGCGACATAGGTAGCTTTCTCTGCTTGTTGTTCTTTCATTTCTCTTCTTCTTCTTCCATCTGCCCTGGCCCCTCCTGAAAATTTCTTCCTCTCTCGCTAATCTGCTTCATTACCTGATTCACTGTTCATTATCATTAGTTTCGCTTTCTGTCCTTCCTTCTCCTCTCCTGACATACACCTTTTGGGCCTCCTGCAGGAGGGCCTCTCTTGGCTGTTCACTCCATCCTTCTGTCTTCTGGAGCTTTTTATGTATATCTGGCCAAGCTTTAGTCACAAAGTGTACTTTCAAAAGCCCTTGGGCCAGAGAGTCATCAGGATTCATCCCCGAATACCTCCTTATTCTATCCCCCAGTTTTTGCAGAAAGTCGTTAGGGAATTTATCCTTTTGTTGCTGGATTTCAAATGCTTTAGTAAAATTCTGTGACTTCCTTACTGCCTCCCTAATCCTCAATATTATTATGTGCCTTAGGTCTTTCATATGAGTCCTTTGCTGCTGGTGCTGGTTATTATTATCCCAATTGGGGTCAGCCAATAATATTGAATATTTTTGCTCTACTGGAATTACTCCCGGCCCGGGGGGGGGGGGGGGGGGGGGGTGTTAGCTCTTTCCCATTCTCGCATAGCTGCCCTCCTGATCAATTCCTGCTCTTCTCCAGTAAATAACATACTCAGGATTGACATCATCTCCCCCCAGGAATACAAATTAGGCCCCAGAAACTGATTGAATTGTTCTGCTAGTCCTATAGGGTCCTCAAATAAAGATTACATTTCCTTCTTAAAATTCCTAACCTCCCCACTGGTGAGGGGTGTTCACATAACCTATGTGCCCTGGCTTCATCAGGACCTCCCTAAGAGGGTGCATAGACGTACCAGCACTATTATCAGTAGGGAAGGGAAGATTTTCAGTGTCTTTTTTATATTGCTCTAACTCCTGTCGGAGCTTAGAGTGAACTTTCCTTTTAAGAACTGCTCCTCCTTCTGGGGCAGCTGCAGCTTCAGCTGCTGCTTCTGCTGGTATGATATTAGGATTATAGGGAGGGAGGAAGTTATCCAAGGGTTCCAGCTGATGGGCTCTTTTTTCTAACTCCTTTTTATTCCTATTTCTTTTGATCCTGACCCTTATCAATAAAAGCTGATTCACCTCCTGCACCCAGCAGGCAGCATAATTTGACTCCTCCTCTGAAAAAGGAACCTTGTTATTTACATACAAATTCAAAGTCTGACAAGTCCAGTCTTCATCAGACCCGTATTTTGGCCAAAATACTGACTTTCCTCTTTCCTCTGACTTTCCTCTGGCTTTTCAGGCCAGACAATTATACAATATCTAACCATTGTTTTTTTATCTTTTTCCCTAGTTTTTGGATTGTCTTTCCAATTCCTTATCATTCTCCCCAAAGGACTATCTTTAGGCACAGTCCTGGGGTCTCCAACCCCACCCTGCTGACTCTTGGAACCTTTAATCCCCATCTCTTCCTGACATGCTGCTGTGGATTTTACCACCCACAGGGTACCACATGCCTTCACCCAGGATTAGGACAGAGGTAGGGGGTACTGCCGAGCACCTCACTTCACCGTGCTCGGGGTACCGTACACACAAGGGCCCAAACCCCTGAGACTCTCTTTCACTTGTCTATCTTTCACTTCATCCATCTCCAGCTGTGCCCCTCACGGGACTACAGAACCGTGGATCGGGACTCCACACTTACACTGCTTTGCACTGAAAGTGCATCTCATTCACACTCCACACAAGGATCTCCCCAAACCCACCTGGAGGCAATATATGGTAAAGTTTCCCTTACCTCGGTCCGTGCATGGACTTCCCGGTCTGAGTTATCAGTGCTGGCCTCCCTTCTCCCCAGTGCTTCGCAGAGCCTGTCTTCAGATTAACAGCCTCGGTCCTTTGCCGACCATACCGAGACAACTCACCACCCCCGATGGAACTGCTGAAATCAGCGGGGTGCACCTTCCTGTCTGTGGTGGCAAGAACTCTTCGGTAGGCGACAAGATCCCGGATGAGCCCCCAAATTGTGAGAAAAATCTCAAATAATTTTCTTCAGATAGGATCTTCTGTGAAGCTATTTTATTTGCGATTGCAATGGTGGGTGTCCAATAGGACGTCTACTGTCCACTTATCTACACAACTACCTTTGAATACAGAAGGTTGGTTTTCTACTGAAAAACACACTCTACTTTGAAAACATGTTCTACTACAAAACCACAACTTAGTTTCTCACATGGACAACTGTTGTTGCACTTTTATCCCCAACAATACTGCCCCAGATGGCACAGTATCTAGAGCATTGCAAGGGCTTACCACCCTTGCCAAAGAATTGGCAGAAAATTCGGGAACAGACACTTCCATTACAGTATGGTTGGAATCTTGGTTTGGTAAGTGGAAAGGGATGGTAATGTCCATATTTACATCCTTGATTGTAGTAGCAGGAGTTTTCACAGCCATCAGTTTTGCATTATCCCCTGTGTAAGAGGACTGGTCCAGCAGTTAATTGAAATAGCACTGTTGAAACAAATGACCATGGAGCCACCACCCTACTCAGATAAGATGATGATATTAGAGGAGGAAAGCAAAGAAAGTGAAGAAGACGAAGATCTCTACCAAATTACACCTTAGATAAAGTTTTGCAAAACTCAACAAATTATAAAGAAGAAAAGGGGGAATTGTGGGAACAAAATGTTGGTTTTGCACCAGAATTTCTAACATAAGCACAGGAAGTACCAGGCATGCTGCTTCTTGGGAATGCTCAATGTATTGGGTGGGATAGGGGAAGAAAGACAAGTACTAAAAACATTATCACTTCAGAGAGTAAAAAGTCACTAGAAACTTGAAAGATAACAGGCTGGCAACTGAAAGCCATGTATTATCTGTAAAGCTTCTGAGAGGTTGTGAACCTGGACTACCCAGTCAATGGGGAAACAGGAGAGGGTGCTGGTCATCAAGAAATAAAGTATATAAACTGTGCTATGTAACTAGTAGGTGCGCTCCTGCTTGCCGGACACCTGCCATTGCAATCACGAATAAAACTGCTACTTCACTGAGATCCTCGCCTGAGCCTATGGTATTGGCCAGTGTTTCTCACAGCATTGCCCTAGCTGCCCCAGTGTATTGGGTTTACGTAGAAAGGTTCTGGCAGCAGGGGCAGGGGGGCTGCAGGGGTGGTCTCTGTGAGAAGAATCCAGAAGCTGCCCCATTTTAGATAAGGGACAGTTTCACCCGGCTCCAGAGGGGCCCACCGCTGTTCAGAGCCAAGCCATGACCAACACAGTTTGTGCCTCTGTGAAATCCCATCCAAGAAAAGGAAAACAAACAAACAAACTGCTGCAGAACAGCAGCTGGGAGAGTGAGGAGTGAGAAACCTCCTTGCAGACACCAAGGTCAGTGAAGAAGGAGGGGCAGGAGGTGTTCCAGGTGCTGGAGCTGAAGTTCCCCTGCAGTCTGTGGAGAGGCCCATGGTGGAGCAGGCTGCCCCCCCGCAGCCCATGGTGTACCATGGCAGAGCAGATCTCCATGCTGGAGCCCATGGAGGAGCCCAAGCAGGAGCAGGGGGGGGGTCCCAAGGGGGTCCCAAGCTGGACCAACCTGCTCCCGATGGATAGACCCTGCGGCACAGACCCACAGCTGGAGTGGCTCCTAAAGAGCCGCTGCCCATGGAGAAACCCACACAGGACCAGCCCAGGAAGGTCAGCTCTCCACAGGAAGGAGCTCACACCAGAGCAGGGGAGAGAGCGACCGTGAAGGAGCGATAGAAATGAAGCACCATGGACTGACCGCAGCCCCACTCCTGCCCCCCCCGTGATACTCAGGGCAGGGAAGAGGTGGAAGAGAGCGGATGGAGGAAGGTGCCCCCAGCTTGTTTCTTTGTTTCTCACCACTCCAGCTCATCAGCAATAGGTAATACAGTTTATTAATCTCCGTATGCTAGGTCGGTTTTGCCTGTGACGGTAATTGTAGAGTGATCCCCATGTCCATGTCCCTATCTCAACCCTTGAGCCCTTTTCATTTATCAAGGGCTCTCAGTGGGACTAGCTTTCTGAGAAGCTCTGACTCCTCTATTCTGAATTTGTAACAGCAATCTCTCCTTCTTCCACTTCGGATGCTCCTATTTGAAGTGGCCAGCCTGGCCACACTTAAAACATCTTATCAAAGCCTGTCCCTGCTAGGATTTAGGCTGCAACACAGGTAGCTTTCCTTGCCTGCCATTCCTTCATCTCTCTTCCTCTCCCTTCCATCCTGGGCCCGACTTCCCCTGAAAGTTTTCTTCCTCTGTCTCCAACCCTCTGCCTCACTACCTGGTCCACTGTGAAGACCATTAGTTTTGCACTCTGCTTTTCCTTCTCATCCTCCCCGACACTGTTCTCCATAACATATTCAAGACTGACATCATTTACCCCTCCCGGAATATAAATTAGGCCTTAGAAACTGATCTAACTGTTCTGCAAGTCCTGTAGGGCCCTCGATTAAAGACTTCATTTCCTTCTGAAAACTCCTGGTAACTTTTAAACCTCTCTGCTGGTAAGGGGGGAGTTTACATAACCTATTTGTCCTTGTCCTACTGGAACCTCCCTAAGAGGACACACAGGTAGTGTTAGTGCTGTTAGTATCAGGGAAGGTGAAATTCTCAATATCTCTTCTACCTTGTTCTAATTCTTGCCAGAGCCTAGAGTATACTTCTTCTCCAGGGACAGTGTTAATTGCAGTCCCTGTCTCCCTTCCTGGAGCAGCTGCTGCTGTCTCCAGTGCAATATTAGGATTATAGGGAGCATTACTTGATTCCTCCCCTGAAAAAGGAGTCTTATTGTTTACATATAAATTTAAAGCCCAAATGTTTTGGCCAAAATACTGCTGTTTCCTTAATTGGTTCCTTTGTCCAGATTAATACACAGTATTTAATTTTTTAAAATAATTTCCTATAATTTTGGGATTATTTTTCCAATTTCTTATCATTCTTCTGGAAGGGCTGTCGGTAGGCACTCCCCCAGGGATATTGTGATATCCCCTGGAACCCGTATTTCCCATTTTTTCCTAGCCCTTGTCAATGTAGTGCTACAGAAATTTTTCCTCCTGCAGGGTTCCAGGTTCCACACACTAACGTTCCGGTTCTAGAAAATGGGGGTGTACTGCCAAGCACTTTACCATGCACAGGGTACCGTACACCTATGGGTTAACCAGATTCCCTGGCGTACTGCCAAGCACTTTAATGTGCAAGGGGGTACCGCACATCAGATTTCCCTAAGACTCTTCCTTTCTCCCTTCTACCTCTCGCTTCATCTGTCTCCAGCCACACCCCTCAGGACTCCACACTCACTTTGTACAAAAGTATGTCTCAATCACACATCACAAGAGAGTCTTACCTGACCCCCAAGGCAATACTTAATATTTCTTACCTTGGTCTGTGCACAGAGTTACCTGGTCAATTCTTGAAAACTGAGTGCTTACCTTCCTTTCTTCCCTGATCGTTCACTGATCCTGCCTTCTTAACCAGCTTCAGTTCCTTTGTCAGGTCTCTGCCAAACCATTGTCACCAATGCACAGGACAGCTGAAATCAGTGGGGCAGGCCTTCCTGCTGCAGTGATATTGGGGCTCCCCAGAAGGTGACTGGATCCTGGATGAGCCCCCAATTTCTGAGAAACAATCTGTAGCCAATAACACAGGCTCGGGTGAGGATCTCAGTGAAGTAGCATTTTTATTCACGATTGCAGTGGTGCGCATCCTGCAAGCAGGAGTGCACAGCAAAAGTATATCATAACCTTATATTCTCTGTTACCCAACGCTTGATTCCTCCCGTTTCCTCATTGGCTGAGTACTACAGGTTCACAAACAACTTGATGCTCATTACTATACCATATACGTACAATTTTATTTGACCAACCTTTAATTTCTCCTTTTCCTTTTTTTTCCTTCTGCTCTTGTGACTAAAGGGCCCATGATTTTTTGGTTTTCCTGATTTCGCACTGCTCATCCTGTTTTTCTTAGCTATCCTCCTTATTTTGGGACAGTGGGACCTTCCCCTTATCTGCTTAACATGCTCCCCACTGCTATGCCACTGTCCTGCCTGCAGTCACTTTTGAATATGCAAGGTTAGTGGAATTTTCCACTGCAAAAACACCTTCTATTGCAAGAACACAACTTTATTTCTCACAATGGGGGAGAGAATCAAAAAAAGTTGAGATAAATGATTAAGTCCCAAATAGGATTTTAATCAAAGTTTGTGATTTATTAAGCGAATAGAGGCAAGCAAACAGCGCTGGGTGCGCCGGGAGTCTCTGCTCCACCGAGACACACATCTATTACATCAGGTGGCTGATTTTTATGTTACTAAACTAATACATAATTATCACTATTCCTAGAAAAGGCAGGGTTATTATAATTAGTTTCCGGAATCTGAACCCTCTCCGGGCGCATGCGTATCAGTCTCTGGTGGTCTTTCTGGGGGTCTCTTGTGCTGAAGGCTCGTAGTCTTCCTCCCAGGTTTTGTCTTTTGGTCATCCTTCAACTCTCCCTTTCTCCTTATTTGGTGGATCTCTTTGCCAGGCATCAGAGGCTTGGGCAGCGTCTCATGCAAAAGTCAGCAGTTCCCAAAAAAACCTTCTTGGTCCTCTTATCTCCCAGACTCGAGTCTCAGTGTTCGTCCTTCAAACCCTCTATTTACACGAATTGCTGGACCCTTCTTTTGCATGATACAAGAACTATGTACATTAATCACTCTGTTTTTCTTAGATAGAAAGTTGCATTTCATCATGCGGCCCTAGCATTGTTTCATACTGACACAAATCAAATGAACACATTTCACAAAGTGAAAGCATGTGGGTTCAGTTGAAGAGAGTTTATAAGGACGGAAATAAATAATAATAGTAATAATAGCAATGTGTTCAAAACAAGTAAGCAAAATGCAATTGCTCACAACATGCTGACCAATGCCTAGCACATCCCTGAGCACTGACCCCCAAAGCCGGCCAGCCACCCCATATTAATTGTTCAGCATGACGTCATATGGTATGGAATATCCCTTTGGCCAGTTTGGGTCAACTGTTCTGGTTCTGTCCTGTCCCAACTCCCTGAGCACCCCCAGTCTACTTGCTGGCAGGGCGGTAATAGAAGTTGAAAAGTCCTTGGCTTACAGTAAGCACTACTCTGCAACAATTAAAACATCAGCATGTTATCAACATTATTGTCATCCTAAATCCCAAACAAAGCACCCTACCATCTACTAGGAGGAAAAATAACTCTATCCTAGCTGAAACCAGGACAGTAGACCCCTCTTATTCCATACCATTTATGTCATTCTTGGGTCCAACACATTTTAATACTTTCCAATTAATCACCAGTTTTCAGATATGTATATAAAATATCCACTGAGTTTGTTTAGTCTATGACTGACTTCATGCTCCATCTGTTACAACAGTCTTTCATGGCAGAAGAGACGGTGTGTTACATTGGATTGTCGTACGCTGAAGCCCATTCTGCTTCCATCTCATTGCTGTTCTTGTCCAGTTCTATCAAAAATCATTCATCATTATCCGTGTGACTACTACCTTGATACCATTAATAGGACATATAGCAATCATGGTAGTGATGACATACAGTATTCTATAGTAATTAACATCATACAATTCAACTCATGGGCTATTCTCACCCAACATTAAATCTCCTTGAGGTACACATTGGACCTCCCCATTCTTCTGTATTACCCATCACGTGCACCCAGATCCCTGAGCAAAAGCAATCCCACAGATGGGTTTGCCTTTGCCTGAGGCAGGAATAACCCAGACTGTCTTCCCCAGCATGTTTTTTTATGCTCACTACAGGGACTTTATCCCCTTCTAGAGCACGTAACAGGTTTGACTGGGCAGGTCCAGCTCGGCTGGCGGATGCCCTAGTGTTGACTAACCAGGTAGCCTTTGCCAAATGTGTATCCCAATGTTTGAATGTTGTGGAGTAATTGCCTACAATAACTAGGAAAATTAAACTAACATTCACATTTTAAAGAAAATGTATAGCATTGAAGAAGCTTTCAGGGTGGAGTGCAGCTGCACTACCTAAGTGTTCCCTAGGCCTCCAACCTTAGATGCTATCTAGGGGAACCCAGTGTGCTAACTCTAAGGAACAGTACAGAGTGTACAAGGCAGCTAGGCTCTGTGGCAAGATGGGGACTCAATTGTTCTTGTGCACACCAAGGCCGATAAGCTACACATTTGCTACCCCGAGCCAAAAACCTGTCATGTTTTTGACAAAATGCTGTACTCTAGAGAACTTTTGCTCATTATAATATCATTATAATACCAAAACACACCTCCACCCAAAAAGCTACCTGCCTCCAAGGTGCGACCACCCCTCACTGAGCACACGCTCTGAATTTCTCGGAGCCTAGACCTTTAAATGAAAGCGAGAAAACTTTTTACCAATCATAACCAAGATATGCTTGACTAGAGTACCTCAATCTCCACCTAAAAGATAGAAAATAATATAAATTGGCTTAAGAGAAAGGGAATGTTAGGGAAGATACCATCATGAAGGAAGATACCATCACGAGGGAAGATACCATCATGAGGACCTTCTGACTTCTTTGATAGTTCTCACTGAACGCGACTAGAGTGCGGGCGTGCTACATTATTGGTGAATCTGTGACCATGATAGTTCAGTACCCTGAATCCGACAGGACCCATAACAGTTAACTAGCTACACCCCTTAACATGACAAATGTCCCAGCACCCATTGCTTTCAGTGTAGTCTTTAACAGTCCATTGTATCGCTCAACTTTACCGGAGGCTGGTGCATGACAGGGGATGTGATACACCCACTCAATACCATGTTCTTTGGCCCAAGTGTCTATAAGGTTGTTTCTGAAATGAGTCCCATTGTCTGACTCAATTCTTTCTGGGGTGCCATGTTGCCAAAGGACTTGATTTTCAAGGCCCAGGATAGTGTTCCGGGCAGTGGCATGGGGCACAGGATATGGTTCCAGCCATCGGGTGGTTGCTTTCAACATTTTTAGCACGTGGCGCTTGCTGTTGTGGGTTTGAGGGAGTGTGATGTAATCAATCTGCCAGGCCTCTTCATATTTATATTTCAGCCATCATCCTCCATACCAAAGAGGCTTTGAACATTTGGCTTGCTTGATTGCAGCACATGTTTCACAATCATGAATAACCTGTGCTATAGTGTCCATGGTCAGGTCCACCCCTCTAACATGAGAGCATCTATATGTTGCATCTCTGCCTTGATGGCCCGAGGTGTCATGGGCCCACTGAGCTATAAATAATTCACCCTTATGTTGTCAGTCCAAGTCCACCTGAACCACTTCAATCTTAGCAGCCTGATCCACCTGCTGGTTGTTTTGATGTTTTTCAGTTGCCCGATTCTTGGGCACGTGAGCATCTACATGGCGTACCTTTACAGCCAGGTTCTCTACCTGGGAGGAAATATCTTTCCACAATACAACAGCCCAGATGGGTTTGCCTCTGCATTGACAGTTACTTTTCTTCCATTGCTGTAACCACCCCCACAGGGCATTTGCTGCCATCCATGAATCAGTATAGAGATAGAGAACTGGCCACTTTTCTCGTTCTGCAATATCTAAAGCCAGCTGGATGGCTTTCACTTCTGCAAACTGACTCGTTTCACCTTATCCCTCAGCAGCTTCTGCAACTCATCATGTAGGTCTCCATACAGCAGCCTTCCGCCTCTGATGCTTTCCCACAATAAGACGGGCATATTTCTTCCCATTTTCTGGTAGCCTGTTATACAGTGAAACACAGAATCATAGAATATCCTATAATAGAATATCCTTAAACTTAGTGTCAAGAGATGAGGGAAAGTTTGAGGTACTTAATGCCTTCTTTGCCTCAGTCTTTAGTGGCAAGACCAGTTGTTCTCTAGATACCCAGTACCCTGAGCTGGTGGAAGGGGATGGGGAGCAGAATGTGGCCCTCATAATCCACAAGGAAATGATTGGTGACCTGCTACAGCAAGTTGATACAGATGGATGGGATCCACCTGAGAAAACTGGCGGAAGAGCTGACCAAGACACTTTCCATCATTTATCGGAAGTCCTGGCTCCCTCAGGGGAGGTCCCATTTGACTGGCGGCTAGCAAACGTGATGCCCATCTACAAGAAGGGCTGGAGGGTAGGCCCAGGAAACTATAGACCTGTTAGTTTGACTACAGTGCCAGGGAAGCTCATGGAGCAGATTATCTTGAGTGTAATCACATTTCACTTGCAGGGCAACCAGGCGATCAGGCCCAGCCAGCATGGGTTTATGACAGGCAGGTCCTGCTTGACAAACCTGATCTCCTTCTATGATAAAAAGTAATGTGCTTACTGGATGAGGGAAAGGCTGTGGATGTGGTCTACCATGATTTCAGTAAGGCTTTTGACACCGTTCCCCAGAACATTCTCCTGAAGAAACTGGCTGCTCATGGCTTGGACTGGCATACGCTTCTTTGGGTTAAAAACTGGCTTGATAGCCGGGCCCAAAGAGTTGCAGTGAATGGAGTCAAATCCAGTTGGATTTGTCCTGGTTTCAGTTAGGAGAGTTATTTTTCCTCCTAGTAGCTGGTAGGGTGCTATGTTTTGGATTAGGATGAGAAGAGTGCTGATAACATGCTGATGTTTTACTTGTTGCAGAGCAGTGCTTACACTAAGCCAAGGACTTTTCAGCTTCTCGCTCTGTCCTGCCAGCGGGCAGGCTGGGGGTGCAGCAAGAGCTGGGAGGGGACAGACCCAGGACAGCTGACCCAAACTGGCCAAAGGGGTATTCCATACCATCTGACGGCATGCTAAACAATATATAGAGGTGGCTAGCTGGGGTGGGGGGACAGCTGCTCGGGAATGGGCTGGGCATCGGTCAGCCGGTGGTAAGCAATTGCATTGTGCATCACTTATTTTGTACACACTATTATTATTATTATTATTTCCTATCTTAATAAACTGTCTTTATCTCAACCCACAGGCTTCACTTTCCCGTTTCTCTCCCCCATCCCAGCGAGGGAGGGGGGAGGGTGAGCGAACGGCTGTGTGGTGTTTAGCTGATGGCTGGGTTAAACCTCAACAGTCCTTTTGGCGCCCAACGTGGGGCTCGAAGGGTTGAGATAACGATAGATCTGACCACAGTGTGTTAAACTAAAATTGGTATAAGTATTAGAGCTGCTTAATAGTTGCTAGTCACAATGTTGATTGCTTTAATCTCAAGTCTGCTGTGCCTGTATTCCAAACTGAGTTTTATAGCACGTTACTTTCTGTATGTGATACCTGTCATGCTGTTTATCCTTTCCGGGCCCTGGTTTAAGATCGTTATGGTACTCTGTGGTGTAACAATGGCTTATGATATGATGAAATTGCTGGTCATGACTCTAACTTGGTATTTGTACTCAGCACTGTTGTCGACTCTATACTTTGGAAACCATATCTTGGAAACTATTAGCAATTACACCTACTGCCTTTTTTCATCAGGGAGCCAGTCTGTGGAGGGGACAGGGGAAGATATTTTTCCCTACCTGTTCACTCCCCCTTTCTCCTTCACCAGCCTCTTATCCTCCGAGCTAGTTACGATAGTTCTCCAAGATGTTGAATATCCTTGGGATACTCAGACCAGCATGTTCTTGTTGTTATGTCTCCTGAATGCGCTTCAGGTTTTGTTTAAGGTTAAACAACTACTTAGGAATCTCATCCAGAGATCTGTCCTGAGGCGGGATAGTTGTGAGTGGCAGGGAGTGTGGGAGGATATGGGTAGGTTTCTAGAACAATGGGCACCTCCGATGTTTTGGAAATTCACACCTGAACAACTGCAAAATCCTAAAAAACTGGTAGAATGCTTGAAAAAAGGGTGTCATGCCTCTGGCAGTTCCAAAGTGACACAACTCACTGTAGCGTGTTGGGGCCTGGCCTATGCCTATCGAGCTGCAATTGATGCTACTGTCAACCTAGTGACAGACCCTGCAGCCGTTCCAGTTCCAGCTCCTGCAGCCGCTCCAGCTCCTATGGCTGAGTCAGAGAAAGGAGCTGTAGCAGTGCAAGTTGCCCCTGTAGACAAGGTGAAAAAATGGTATAGGGACTTAGGTCGTTTAGAACGCAGAGAGTCTTTTGGTAGGTCTAGGCGTAGAGAGGACGAGGCTGGGCCATCAGGGATGCAGGAGGATGAAGATGAGGATGTTGAAAAATCAACAGTAACTACCCGAAACCTATATCAGTGTGAGCTACGAGATGTGCAAAAAGATTTTGGTCGCTGCATAGGTGAGCAGCTTGTCACCTAGCTGCTCCGGTGCTGGGATACCAGAGCCAATTGTGTGGAATTAGAGGGCAGGGAAGCCAGGCGGCTGGGATCCTTGCTAGAGACACAGGCATTGACAAAGCAATTGGAGATGGAGCACGATCTTATAGCCTCTGGAGGTGTCTCCAGTCAGCTGTAAGGGAAAGGTATCCCTACAAGGAAGAACTTGTATGTCTGCCAGGCAAGTGGACCACTATGGAGAAGGGAATCCAGTACCTGAGGGAATTAGCAGTACGGGAGGTGATTTATGAGGACCCAGACAATGGACAAATACCCACAGATCCAGATGAAGTCAAGTGTACACGACCCATGTGGCGGAAGTTTGTACGGAGTGCACCATCATCATATGCCAGCTCATTGGCAATAATGGCCTGGAAAAAGGATGAGGAACCCACAGTGGATGAAGTGGCTAAACAACTCCACCAGTACGAAGAAAGTCTCTCCTCTTCCCTACAGGCCTGCGTCTCGGCTGTGGAGAAACTTTCTGAAAGTGTCCATCAACTAAAAGAGAATACTTTCTGAAAAGGTCCACCAGCTTGAAGAGAGATTATTTTCCTCCCCACCTGAACGAACCAGTGTCCACCAACTAAAAGAGAATACTTTGGAGAAACTTTCTGAAGAGGTCCAGCAACTTAAAGAGAGTTTGTTTTCCTCCCCTCCTGTACAAACCAGTGTCTCTGCTATTAGGGGTAAGCGCTCATCCGTGCAAGAAGACGATATGGTGGGTACACACCTCGTGCCACCCTGTGGTTTTACCTACGTGACCATGGAGAGGACATGAGAAAATGGGATGGAAAATCCACCGCAACCCTAGAGGCACAGGTACGTGAGTTGCAAAAGAAAACAATCAGGAAAAAGGGATTCTCTGAAAAGTTTGCTGCTCCAACTTCCAGCAGGCAGTCCTTTAAACACAGGAATGAAGATTCTGATCAGGACTAGAGGGGCCCTGCCTCCAGCCAGGGGGAGGAAAGAGACAATCGAGTTCATTGGACTGTGTGGATTCCATGGCCTGGCACGTGAGACACACAGAAGTATAAGGCTTTAGTAGACACCGGTGCACAATGTACTCTAATGCCATAAAGCTATAAAGGGACAGAACCCATCAGTATTTATGGAGTGACGGGGGGATCCCAGCAGTTAACTGTATTGGAGGCTGAAGTGAATCGAACTGGGAATGAGTGGCAAAAGCACCTTATTGTGACTGGAGCAGATGCTCCGTGCATCCTTGGCATAGACTACCTCAGGAGAGGATATCTCAAGGACCCAAAAGGGTTCTGGTGGGCTTTTGGCATAGCTGCCTTACACACAGAGGGCATTAAACAGTGGTATCCCTTGCCCGGTCTCTCAGAGGACCCTTCTGTTGTGGGGTTGCTGAGGGTCGAAGAACAGCAAGTGCCAATTGCTACTACAAATGTGCACCGGCGGCAATATCGCACCGACTGAGACTCCCTGATTGCCATCCATGAGATAATTCGTCAACTGGAGAGCCAAGGAGTGATTAGCAAGACTCATTCACCTTTTAAAAGTCCCATATGGGCAGTACGAAAGTCTAATGGTGAGTGGAGACTAACAGTGGACTACTGTGGCCTGGATGAAGTCATACCACCACTGAGCGCTGCAGTGCTGGACATGCTAGAACTCCAATACGAACGGGAATCAAAGGCAGCCAAGTGGTATGCCACAATTGATATCGCTAATGGATTTTTGTCCATCCGTCTAGCAGCAGAGTGCAGGCCACAGTTTGCCTTTACTTGGAGGGGAGTCCAATATACTTGGAATCGGCTGCCCCAGGGGTGGAAACATAGCCCTATAATTTGACATGGACTGATCCAGTCTGCACTGGAGCAGGGGGAAGCTCCTGAACACCTGCAGCACATCGATGACATCATCTTGTGGGGTGACACAGCAGAGGAAGTTTTTGAGAAAGGGAAGAAAATAGTCCAAATCCTTCTGAAGGCCGGTTTTGCCATAAAACAAAATAAAGTTAAAGGACCTGCACGAGAGATCCAGTTTTTAGGAATAAAATGGCAAGACGGGCATCGTCAAATCCCAATGGATGTGATCAACAAAATAACAGCTATGTCTCCACCAACTAGCAAAAAAGAAACACAAACTTTCCTTGGTGTCATGGGGTTTTGGAGAATGCACATTCCAAATTACATTCTGATTGTAAACCCACTCTACCAAGTAACCCGTAAGAAGAATGATTTTGAATGGGGCACTGAGCAACGACAGGCCTTTGAACAAATTAAGCAGGAAATAGTTCATGCAGTAGCCCTTGGGCCAGTCCAAACAGGACCAGATGTAAAGAATGTGCTCTACACTGCAGCCGGGGAGAATGGCCCCACCTGGATCCTCTGGCAGAAAGAACCCGGGGAAACTCAAGGTCGACCCCTAGGGTTTTGGAGTCGGGGATACTGAAGATCTGAGGCCCGCTACACTCCAACCGAAAAGGAGATATTGGCAGCATACGAAGGAGTTCGATCTGCTTCAGAAGTGGTCGGTACTGAAGCA
Source organism: Stictonetta naevosa (assembly GCA_011074415.1). NCBI lineage: Eukaryota > Metazoa > Chordata > Aves > Anseriformes > Anatidae > Stictonetta > Stictonetta naevosa. The sequence continues at coordinate 67,722 of MU012001.1, forward strand.
CAGCTCCTCCTGGCACCCCAACTGCCGGTATTGGGCTGGATGTTCAAAGGAAGGGTCCCCTCTACAC
>MU012001.1:96303-111090 GCA_011074415.1 Stictonetta naevosa
TCAGATGGTATGGAATACCCCTTTGGCCAGTTTGGGTCAGCTGTCCTGGGTCTGTCCCCTCCCAGCTCTTGCTGCACCACTAGCCTAGAGGAAAAGAGGGCAGTGAAGGAGAAAGGAATAGGGAACAAGTAGGAAAAAAATATCTTCGCCTGTCCCCTCCACAGATTGGCTCCCTGAAGAAAAAAGGTAGTAGGTGTAATTGTTAATAGTTTCTAAGATATGGTTTCCACAGTATAGAGTCGACGACAGTGCTGAGTACAAATACCAGGTTAGTCTCATGACCAGCAATTTCATCATATCATAAGCCAGTGTTACACCTGTGCAATTGCCTAAAGTAACTAGGAAAATAAAACTAACATTCACATTTTAAAGAAAATGTACAGCATTGAAGAGGCTTTCAGGGTAGGGCGTAGCTGCATTACCTGAGCGTTCCGTAGGTTTCCAACCTTAGATGCTATCGCACTGGGGGAACCTGGTGAGCTAACTCTAAGGAACAGCACTGAGCATAGAGTGGAGTGGAGACACCATGGCTAGGCTCTGTGACCAGGTGGGGACTCGATTGTTCTTGTGCACACCAAGACCGATAAGCCGCACTTTTTGCTACCCTGAGCCAACGACCTGTCATGTTTTGACAAATGCTGTACTCTAGTGTACTTTTGCTCATTATAATAGAATTATAATACCAAAACACACCTCCATCCCAAAAGCTACCTGCCTCCAAGGTGCGACCACCCCTCACTGAGCACGCGGTCTGAGTTTCTCGGAGCCTATACCTTTAAACGGAGACAGGTAAACTTTTCACCAATCATAACTATGATATGCTTGACTAGAGTCACTTAAGCTCCACCTAAAAGATAGAAAACAATATAAATTGGCCTAAGAGAGAGGGGATGTCAGGGAAGATACCATCGTCAGGGGAGATACCATCCCGAGGACCTCCTGAGTCCTGGGATCAGTCGATGGGCTGAGCCTCTCTTCCTCCCCATTGGGACCCCTTTGGGTGAGATTTGAACACTTGATTATACTGTGTGTCTCCGTGGAAACTTAGAAATCTCTATAGAGTCTTTGTGCCTTTTAAAGTATTAATTTCCAGGCTGGGCACCTGTGTATTTCATGCATGCATGCTAGCTTGCTTTTGCAGACAGTAACTATCGCCAGCAATCCAAAGAACCTGTGTACCTGTTGCTGTAATAAGTTGCACTTAACTGCATTGTTCTTAGCCATGATAGTTCTCATTGAATGTGACTAGAGTAAGGGCAGTTATACGTTACTGGTGAATCCGTGACCGTGGTAGTTCAGTACCCTGAATCTGACCAGGCCCATAACGATTAATCAGCTACACCCCTTAACGCGACAGAGAAATTGGCGTAGTCGGCAGGATTGTTATGGATAAACTGCTGCAAAAATGCAAATGTTTCCCTTCCCAGGTGGGGAAGTAGTGGGCCCAAAAATTTTGGAAAAATCAAGAGAAAGTGGTAGAAAGTATTGAGCAGTGTCAGGCTTCACGAAAGACCAGTCAAAGAAAGGGTAAAGTTGTGATGTGTGCTGTGTTAGGAGCCTGTTTGTCTTGTGCTAAGCAGGAAGCTAAGGAAACTCCTGCTCCCAAACTGATTTCTGATGTGGAATATACAGCTTTGAAATCAGAGAATGAGGTGTTGAAGTCATCATTGGCCTTCGAAATGGAGATGGGAAAAAACATTAGGAATCAGAGTGGACAAACTTGTGAGAATAATCATCTTAAACAATTGCTGGAGAGGGTTAATCATCTGTTATATAAAGTACAGCCTTCTGCTCCGGTTAAGCAGATTTCGTAGATTGCTGCATAGTGCAGACCCTGAAAGCTGGGATGGTGATTTCTGGTTTGACAGTGATGATGAAGTCAAAGAGATTGCTGATTCTGAACCTCAGTCGATTTCCTTGAGACCTTTGGTTAAGACTGAGACTACTGTTGATGATGATGATGAAATCCGCACTACTGTGCGAACGATTCCATGGTCACTGGCAGAGTTGGTTAACATACAGGAGAAGTTCTCAAGGCAGTCAGGAGAATCGGAAGTTGATTATGTGTGGCGAGTTTCTCTTGAAGGAGGAGATCAAATTATGTTGAGTGAGGAAGAGGCAGGAGGCTTTTGGGGACCTGGAGTATTTTTAACCACCACACCAGGAGACCATAATTACTCTATAAATGCACGGGCGGCATACTGGGCAGGTGGTATATATCCCCAGGAGAGAGGGGAACCCCTGGAAATTAGAGCCACAAGCTATTCTGACCTGGCTGTAGCAGTACAGAAAGCAGCCTGCATTCAGGCGATATATGAAAGAGATGAATTCAGGAAATCCCCGATGTTAGCTCCTATTGACCCAGCTCGATTAACCCCTCTCATCCATGGACTCCCTGATTGTCTTAAGATGTTTGTAGCAAATACCCAGGATCACATACTAGCTGCTCATAGGGATGATGATCATGGTTGTATGCAAAATCCAAACTCCCCCATTCCCACCTGGAGTGAATTTGTACAAGACATAGATAAGTACGGACGCCAAATGGGCTGGATTAGTTCATCCAGTATTAAGTCCCAAGACCACTCTCGGCGAGTCTGCCAAATCCACACTCAAAATCCCAGATACTCCAAATTCAAAGAGAGGTTCAAACCTAATAGGGAACAGGGTGAGTTGTGGTGTAAGGCCCTAGCTTTGGGTGCACCCCGACCATTCTTGCATGGTGCCTCTATGGAGGACCTCCGTACATTAGTCCAATTTCTGGGTAAGAAAAATATTCCAGATGGGGAGAACTGCCTAACAGAAAAAAAAAAACAGTCCGTAAGGAAAGTACACCTTCTGCACCAAGCCTAATTGACAAAGCAGAATCTCAGCAAAAAAAAACTCCTATCCCTGGGGAGGGCAGTGAGCCACCCTGCTCAGTTGGTATTAGCAATTCAATGGCTCTCTAATGAACACTCTGACCCTATCATTGTCATTCCCGTTGGACCCCAAAAAATACTGGTAAATTTTCTTATTGACACCAGGACCCAAATGTCAGTAATTACACATGAGACCGCACAAACCTTGAGCATAACATCTGGTCGATGCAGGGTTAAATTTACAGGAACTGATGGTGTGCAAAAACAATGCCCTACCACAAAAAATCCACTCTGGCTGCCAGAGGAACAAAAATTAACCAGGGTAGAAGTATTAGTCAGTGCCACATACACTAATATTTTAAGATGTGACATACTGCGTGGCCGTAAGTGGAAACTCCCTGATGGAACTGTGTAGAGTTTTGTGACATGTCAAAGGGATTCAGACAGTAAAACTGAGTCTGTTACAAACATCCATACTCTTACCTCCCTCTAAAATCACTAATGTTTGGCAATATCTGTTGTCAGCAGCAGCACTTATAGGAATTGACGGGGTAGTAACAGAACTGGAAGAAAGAGGCATCATTCACCTTACAACCATAGCGGTTAATGTGTTATTGGTGAATCTGTGATTGTGATAGTTCAGTACCCTGAATCCAACCGGACCCATAACGGTTAATCGGCTACACCCCTTAATGCAACAACACCGCACAGTACCATAATGATCATAAACCAGGGCCCGGAAAGGATAAACAGCACAACAAGGAGCACATACAGTAAGTAACGTGTTATATAACTCAATTTGGAAAACAGGCACAGCAGACCTGAGATCAAAGCAATCAACATTGTGACTAGCAACTATTAAGCAGGTCTAATACTTATACCAATTTTGGTTTAACACACTCTGGTCAGATCTGTCGTTATCTCAACCCTTTGTGCCCCACGTTGGGTACCAAAAGGACTCTTGTGGTTTAACCTGGCCGGCAGCTATGCAGCACACAGCCGTTCACTCACCCTCCCCCCTCCCTCTCTGGGATGGGGACAGAAATAGGAAAATGAAGCCTGTGGGTTGAGATAGAGACAGATTATTAAGACAGGAAAAATAATACTACTAATAATGACAATAGCACTACTAATAATGTGTACAAAACAAGTGATGCACAATGCAATTGCTCACCACCTGCTGACCGATGCCCAGCCTATCCCCGAGCAGCTGCCCCCCCCACCCCGGCTAGCCACCCCTATATATTGTTTAGCATGACATCAGATGGTATGGAATACCCCTCTGGCCAGTTTGAGTCGTCTGTCCCCTTCCAGCTCTTGCTGCACCCTCAGCCTGCCCGCTGGCAGGACAGAGCGAGAAGCTGAAAAGTCCTTGGCTTGGTGTAAGCACTGCTCTGCAACAATTAAAACATCAGTGTGTTATCAACACTCTTTCCATCCTAATCGAAAACATGTCACCCTACCAGCTACTAGTAGGAAAATTTACTCTATCCTAGCTGAAACCAGGACAAAGTCGAATCATTCCCCTCCTAAACATTCTTCTCCAGTGGATAACATGCTCAAGATTGACATTTCCCTGCCCTTCCCATCCCAGAATACAAATTAGGCCTTAGAAACTGATCCACTAGTCCTATAGGGTCCTCAGTCAGAGACTTCATTTCCTTCTTAAAACTCCTAACCTCTCTGCTGGTAAGGGGGTGTGTTCACATAACCTACTTGTCATTGTCCCACTGGAACCTCCCTAAGAGGATACACAGTTAGTATTAGTACTGTTAGTGTCAGGGAGGGCGAAATTCTCAGTAGCTCTTCTATATTGTTCTAATTCTTGCCAGAGCCTAGAGTGCACTCCTTCTCCAGGGACAGTGTCACGTGCAGTCCCTGTCTCCCCTCCTGGAGCAGCTGCTGCTGCCTCTGGTGCAATATTAGGATTATACGGAGCATATCTCTTGCAGGACTACAGAACTGCGGATTGGGACTCCACACTTGCTTCGCACTAAAAGTGCATCTCATTCACACCCTACACAAGTTTCCCCGAACCCACCCTGAGGCAATATACGGTAAAGTTTGCCTTATCTTGGTCCATGCATGGAATTCCCGGTCTGGGTTATCAGCAGTTATCCCTGTGCCTGTGCTATGTCTGTGCTGGCCTACCTTCTCCGTAGTGCTTCGCAGAGCCTGTCTTCAGATTAACAGTCTCGGTCCTTTGTCAGCCATCCTGAGACAACCCACCACCGACAGGACCGCTGAAATCAGTGGGGTGCACCTTCCTGTCTGTGGTGGCAAGAACTCTCTGGTAGGCAACAAGATCCCGGACAATCCCCCCAAATTGTGAGAAAAATCTGAGAATTACAGAATCACAGAATCATCTAGGTTGGAAGAGACCTCCAAGATCACCAAGTCCAACCTCTGACCTAACACTAACGTCAATACTTTTATTCAGACTGGGTCTTCTGTGAAGCTATGCTATTCGTAATTGCAATGGCAGGCGTCCTGCAAGCAGGAGCGCACAGTAAAAGTTTATCATAACCTTATATTCCCTATTACCCGACACCTGATTTCTCCCCTGTTTCCTCATTGGCTGAGTACTACAGGTTCACAACCTACTCGATGCACTTCTATACCATATACGTACAATTTTATTTGACCAAACGTTTTCTCCTTTTCCTTATTTTTTCCTCCTTCTCTCATGACTAGAGGGCTCATTGAAAGGATGCAAGACACGGACTCCTGATGGCTCTTGAACAGGAGACCTTTATTGCCCTTTTTCACTACTACATATACTTTCCCCGTAACCCCATGCGTTATCCACGTGCCCGATTCTGTCATACAATTGGTTAGAGACCCTCAGACGCGCCTCGAGCCAGCCAGTAATTGGCCACTGCCCAAAGCTCATCTTTAACACTGTAGCCAAGTTAATTTATCTCAACCTTGCTCAAGTTTTTGTTTCTACCGCTTGTTTCCTCATTATCTCTAATTCAGGGACGTGTGAAACAGCACAAAGCCACCTGCAAATTCCTTTCCCACAATTCCCCCTTTTTTATTTTCAACCAACCAAACGCTTTCTATAGATTTTTCTATCAAGCACTGCAGACATTGCAATAAGCACAGTACAATAAGCAACAGAGTGAAAATAACATGCAGAATTACGGTTGCAAAGTAGCATGCCTACTAGAATCTACATCAGTCAACAAGGCACTAAGCGCTAGGGATGTTGCTTCGCAGCGATGCTGCTTCTCACTCGCACAACACATGCTGTTGTTGTTACACTTCCCAGGATATCTAATTCCTGTGGCTCTAGGGGCACTCGTGGCAAGTAGACAGTCCAGTCTTTGCTATCTGCTGGGATCCCCACCAGACATGTCGTAAACGGGTCATTAGCACTAGCCAGGGACAGGCACATCGTTTCTTGTCCTGTCATGTTGGCGAAGGTGACCCAGATGTTGCGGCGTGGTTGGATGGAGACCCAGGGCTGGCAATAACCGATGACAGTGTTAGCGTTCGCGAAGACACATAACCACAAAGTGATCATATGAAGGTGCTTTTATTAGGCGCCAGAAGATAGGGGCATGTCTGCCCAAATCTAACTTCGTTTGATTCGTTTACACAACAAATATTTATACTATTCAGAAACATATATTTGCATAATATACTCGTAATCATCACTTGTCTTCATATTCATTGGATAAATGTATATTCCATCTTCTATAATCACAGCCACTTTATTAATCTGATCGGTCCCTTTACTCATCTCTATTCACCTTTTTCAGTTACCTAGATATTTTACTGATTACATTGGATTTCTATGGTATCTACCTTAGTTTTCAAACTATTCATTTACCTAGCAATAATCTCCCAGACACCCATAATATTTATCCTAACTCTCTCTTGCTTAGATCAGGTAAGCATTTATGGTATACGTTGCTAGCAGAAATACTGGTTTCACTACCAATACACCTGCTGCTAGGTGAACATTTACCAACATTTCCCCGCTTTGAAAATATTTCACTCCTTCAAGGAGGGCAAATACTTTCAGTAACTAATTAAAATGTCTCACACTCAGCATACATCAATAACATAATCAAGAAAATTACAAAGATTAGGATTGTCATGCCATTCCATAAATCCACTACTTCTGCTTTATGTTGTATTCGCTTTTCTGGCCAAGTTCATTTAATCCGGAATGGATGCCATCTTTAACCTCTGGGTTCCTCAGTGTTGTGGTTTAACCCGGCCGGCAGCTAAACACCACAGCCGTTCGCTCACCCTCCCCCCTCCCTCTCTGGGATGGGGGAGAGAAACGAGAAAAACTGAAGCCTGTGGGTTGAGATAGAGACAGTTTACTAGGACAGAAATTAAAATAACAATAATAATAATAATAATAAGTACAAAACAAGTGATGCACAATGCAATTGCTCACCACCTGCTGACCGATGCCCAGCCTATCCCCGAGCAGCCAGCCCTCCCACCCCAGCTAGCCACCCCTGTATATTTTTTAGCATGACATCAGATGACATGGAATACCCCTTTGGCCAGTTTGGGTCAGCTGTCCTGGGTCTGTCCCCTCCCAGCTCTTGCTGTACCCCCAGCCTGCCCGCTGGCAGGACAGAGCGAGGAGCTGAAAAGTCCTTGGCTTAGTGTAAGCACTGCTCTGCAACAAGTAAAACATCAGTGTGTTATCAACATCAGTCTCATCCTAAATCCAAAACATGTCACCCTACCAGCTACTGGGAGGAAAATTAACTCTCTCCTAACTAAAACCAGAACACCTGTGCTACAGTGTCCATGGTCAGGTCCACCCCTCGATCACGAACCCATCTGTATGTTGCATCTCTACATTGATGGCCTGAGGTGTCATGGGCCCATCGGGCTATAAATAATTCACCCTTATGTTGCCAGTCCAGGTCCACCTGAGCCACTTCAATCTGAGCAGCCTGATCCACCTGCTGGTTGTTTTGATGTTCTTCAGTAGCCCGATTCTTGGGCACATGAGCATCTATGTGGCATACCTTTACAGCCAGGTTCTCTACCCGGGCAGCAATATCTTGCCACAACGCAGCAGCCCAGATGGGTTTGCCCCTGCGCTGCCAGTTGTTCTGTTTCCATTGCTGTAACCACCCCCACAGGGCACTTGCTACCATCCAAGAATCAGTGTAGAGATAGAGAACTGGCCATTTTTCTCGTTCAGCAATATCTAAAGCCAGCTGGATGGCTTTCACTTCTGCAAACTGACTCGATTCACCTTCTCCCTCAGCAGCTTCTGCAACTAGTCGTGTAGGACTCCACAGAGCAGCTTTCCATCTCTGATGCTTTCTTACAATGCGACAGGACCCATCAGTGAACAGGGCATATCTCTTCTCATTTTCTGGCAGCTTGTTGTACAATGGGGCTTCTTCAGCACGGGCCATCTCCTCCTCTGATGACATCCCAAAGTATTTGGCTTCTGGCCAGTCCATAATCACTTCCAAGATTCCTGGGCGACTGGGGTTTCCTATTCAAGCCCGCTGAGTAATCAGTGCAACCGACTTACTCCATGTAGCCTCAGTTGCATGATGTGTAGAGGGGACCCTTCCTTTGAACATCCAGCCCAGTACCGGCAGTCAGGGTGCCAGGAGGAGCTGCGCTTCAGTACCAACCACTTCCAAAGCAGATCATATGCTGCCAATATCTCCTTTTTGGTTGGAGTGTAGTGGGCCTCAGATCCTCTGTATCCCCGACTCCAAAACCCTAGGGGTCGACCTCGAGTTTCCCCAGGCTCTTTCTGCCAGAGGCTCCAGGTGGGGCCATTCTCCCGCATTCTTTCAGAGCACATTCTTTACATCTGGTCCTGTTTGGACTGGCCCAAGGGCTACTGCATGAACTATTTCCTGCTTAATTTGTTCAAAGGCTTGTCGTTGCTCAGGGCCCCATTCAAAATCATTCTTCTTACGGGTTACTTGGTAGAGCGGGTTTACAGAGCAAGAAGCTGAGAAGTCCTTGGCTTAGTGTAAGCACTGCTCTGTAACAATTAAAACATCAGCATGTTATCAGCACTCTTCTCATTCTAAGCCAAAACATAGCACCCTACCAGCTACTGGGAGGAAAATTAACTCTATCCTAACTCAAACCAGGACACTCAGGTTCTCTCTGAAATACAAACTTGTCATATGCTGGTGGAGGTTATTGCGGATGTGGCTCCATATGCCAAGCAATGGTCTGCATCACTTTCCAGTTCCAGGTTGTCTTCTTTAGGATCAGACTTTTCAGTATTACAAATGTTAACCAAATTAATACCCCTACAATTACCAATATAATTGCCATCTCCAGTAAGGATTTAACCGAATTACTAATATTCCATCTGCTAAAAAATTTATCCAATCAACTTCTTGTCATATCTTTCTCTTCCTGTTCTGCATCTTGTTCCACTCGAGCCAGCTGTTCTATGTCATGTCCTACATGAATAATCACATTTGGAATGTGGATGCAGCAATGATCAATACGATCTTTTAGAAATCCGCACACTCCATGTTCCTTTAATAACAGTGTATCTAATGCCAATCGATTTTGTAGAACCATTTTAGTTGTAGCTTGTAGCTTGGTGGATATTAAAATCTCTGAAGCCTGCAAATTCCTTTCCCACAGCTCATGTTTTTTTCCTTTTAATGTGTTAATTGCCAGGCTGTGTACCTGTGTATTTCATGCATGCTAGCTTGCTTTTGCAGACAGTAAATTCTTGCCAGCAATAAGAACAGGATACAGACCTGTGAGCCACCTTAGTTGATTGACGTTGTGGTTGGATAAAACCCCTCAAATTCAAGGCTGTGTGTGAGCAGCCACTAAAGGGAAAATGGGAAATGGTTAGTCCAAAATGCCCCCTCTCTCCCTCCTTGGATGCATCCTTAAAAATAGGTCTAATTTTGGTGGTGACTCTATGACAAAGGGTAAAATGAGGCAATACTGTAATCAGTGGTTGCCTCAATATAAACTGGACAATGGGGAACAATTGCCAGAAAATGGATCCTTAAATTATAATACCATATTGCAATTGATGTTATTTTGCTGGCAGGAGGAAAAATGGTATGAGTTGATGCATGTTAGCACTTTCATGTTATTGTATAAGGACCCAAAAAATTCAGACTGTGTATTGTGGAAAGATCATATTATTCTATGCGCCAAAAAGAAAGGGGGTAAAGGGAAAGGTAACACCCACCTCCCCTCAAATTTATCCAGATCTAGAACAAGAAGAGGTTCAGTTATTGGTACCCTCAGCATCACTGCCATATAATCCATCTTTGGGAAGGGACTCGGATGTTTCCCCTAATTCCGAAGCTTCTGCAGGGACATCAGAGGCCTTTCCTGAGGCCCAGACTGACTCCAGCTTTAGTGCAGTAGAACATCACACTCAACAGGAGATGGAGCCAGTTATCCTTGCACCACTAAGACAGGTGCTGGGACCAGAGGGAGAACCTGTTTTTGTTCATGTTCCATTTACAAGATCAGATTTGTTAAATTGGAAACAATCTGTTGGATCTCATAGGGATAATCAAGCAGCAATGCATCAGTTCTTAGAAACTATTATGATTACCCATAACTCCAATTGTGGGAACATGCAAGCTTTATTAAACACCTTTTTGACTGCAGAGGAAAGGAGAATGGTTCCAGAAAAAGCTCAGGTGGAGGCAAGGCAGAGGTACCTGCGAGGAAAGGTAGAGGAATTAGTAACAATTAAGAAAAATCCTAGGTGAGACCCAAATACCAACGGGGGTCAACAGTCATTAGGACAATATTGACAATCCTTTATTGGATTCAACACGGGGTACCAAAACCAAAAACCTTTTTTTTAATTATGAGGTCCACCAGGACCTAGATGAGAGCCTATCTGTCTTTTTTGAACACCTCTGTGAAACAGCCAGAAAGTGGACAGATCTGGACCCAGAGGAGGAGGAAAACAGGAAAATATTTAACATGTTGTTTATAGGGCAGTTGACCCCAGACATTAGGAAAATCTGCAAAAGGTAGAGGGGATCGGAGGAATGTCAATCTCAGTTTATTGAAATAGCCTACAAGGTTTACAATAACCAAGAAGCAAAGAAAGAAATGAGAAGAAAAAGAAAAAAAAAAAAAGAAAAAAAATAGAAAAAATAAAAAATAAAAAAAAAAGAGAAGAAGGAAAAGAAATTACAGAATTACAGGTATCACTTTTAGCAGCAGCTATAGTAGACAGACAAGGAGGTTGTGGAAGAGACAGAGGTCGAAGTAGAGGTGAAAGAGGGGAAGGGCGAGAGAAGACAAAGGAAGCTGGAAAAGACTAGTGGCCCACTTTTCCAAACAGACAGGGTAGATGAGGAAAGGGATGAAACCTGGGGAGTATTGGCAAGTAGAACTTCTGAATTTCCTAGAAAAGGATCATATTGATATCTCCTAGTGCGGGTGGACACACTCACTGGACGGCCAGAGGTCTTCCCACGTGAAATTAATAAAGGTGTGAGAAAAATCACAATTTTTTTTTTTAAACAGGGTCTTCTGTGAAGCTATTTTATTAGCAATTGCAATGGCAGGTGTCCTGCAAGCAGGAGTGCACATTAAAAGTTTATCGTAACCTTCTATTCTCTATTACCCGACACCTGATTTCTCCCCTGTTTCCTCATTGGCAGAGAACTACAGGTTCACAGCCTACTTGATGCCCTTCTATACCATATATGTATTTTTTTTTTTGACCAATCGTTAATTTCTCCTTTTCCTTTTTTTCCCTTCTTTTCTCGTGACTAGAGGTCCCATGATTTTTGTTTTTTCTGATTTTGCACTGCTTGTCCTGTTTTTCTTAGCTATCCTCCTTATTTTGGGACAGTGGGACCTTCCCCTTATCTGCTTAACATACTCCACACTGCTATGCTACTGTTATGCCTGCACAATCATTTTTGAATATACAAAGTTAGTGGAATTTTCCACTGCAAAAACATTTTCTATTGGAAAAAAAAAAAACAAAAAAAAACCCACAACTTTGTTTTTCTCACAATTCCCCCCCCTCTTCTTTTCTTACTCCTACTGTTGTTTTTGTACCTCTTCATATCCCCCATTCTTGAGTTTTTTCCAACATTAAGGCGCAATACTCTTCTTTGGATGTCACAGGGGATGACAGATACACAATGCCATTATTATTGTAATACCAACAAATAGTTGTTTGAGGCAATTCCATTCAGGTAACCATGAAGTTAGTCGCTCCCAATTGTTTCTAAATCCCCAGGAATTGTCAACTTGAGCCACTCTATGTAGGATCTTGGTTTTGTTTTTTGTTTTTTTTTTCCAAATATTTTTGAGATCAGTCAAATTTGTCCCATCTGATCTACATACATAGAGCAACTAGCATTAATAACAGTGCACAATCCTCCTTGTGAGGTTAGCAATAAATCTAATACCATTCGATTCTGGAGTACTATTTTTGCAAACTTGTTACCTCCTTTTGTAGTGCCTGGACTGCATCCAGAGTGTTATCTTCTAGTTCTTCAATTATAGCTGAGATATTTACAATAGCTTTTTCTAATTCACTCACCCCTAACCAAGGTAAAAACCACTTTGCAAAACTGTGAAATGCCCTGTTTCTTTTTACTAGAAGATTATCCGGAGTCTGCTTAATTCTGCGTGTGGTCTCAAGGGGGCTTTGGCTTTGTGGGTCTTCAATAATAGTTACATTTGGAATTATTGCCTCCAGGGTGCAAGCTCCTTTCCATCCTAGGGGCAACACCTTCCTGGCTTTATAGCCACATAGCCAGTACCACCCCTTGCCATTCGGGACAGGCCATCTGGTTACAGGATTCTCATGTTGTATCTGGTGTGCATTATGTATATTAGCATTCCCGTGGCTACCATATTTGGTACAGTATGGATTATTCCCTACTTCATAGATAATATTTCCACACGCAGGGTCAGTACTATTGCCCCCTGAGTTTCTATCAATGTTGTTTACAGGGCGCCTTTGATAACATGGTATATTGTAGCCAGGATTATGTGTAAGGAGCTCAACTTCAAAATCTATTCCTTCCTGGGACTGAGTATGATCTGTCCTTTTTAGAAATCTGGAGAATCCAGACACAGTTTCTGCTGGAATAGGAATCAGGGACAAGGCCTTTTTCTGTCTTTCTAGGCATCTGGGTGCAAATCCAACAATTATTTCGAGATAGAACTCGAGAGATGTTCTGGATTAATTGGAAACGCTGATTTTTCCCTCCATCCTATCACTAATCCACTGAGAACAGGTATTACTACGATAAACTTAAAATACATAATTTATATATATATATATATACAGCCCTACAATAATTAAGAAATAATAATTAAGAAAAACAATAAAAATCACAAACTAATAAGGATTCTTCTGGTGGGGATTAAATACCCTCCTTTCTTTTTTTCCCACTTCCAGAGAGTGTTCCCTGGAAACACTCCAGTTCTGTGTAATTCACTCCCTTTTACTCATTAATTCATTAAGAATTCTTCTAAGGAGAAGTTAAAGGTTTACAATAGATAGTTTTAACAGTTTTAACCTTAAAAGTCTTTGTTAATGCAGTCTCTCAGGTATCAGGGTTAACTGGTGCTTTTATCCAGGCATAATGAGTCCACCCTTTCTCAGCCGTTACTACTGCCATCTCAGTAGTCAGGAGCACTTGGAACGGTCCATCCCACTCAGGTTGCAGCTTCGATTCTCTCCATGTTCGCATCAGATCCCAGTCTCCTGCTCGGAATGGATGGATCAGGGCTTCCAAGGGTGGGGTTTGAGCTAACAGTCCATGGGTCCTGAGAGAAGACAAAGAGGACCACAGCCCAAGTATATATTTCTTAAGAAAAGCATCTTTTGTCTCAAATTGAGGTAATTCATTCCCTTTGTCCAGGTACAGCAATCCAAATAATATTTCATATGGTGAAACTCCCACATCTTTTCTTGGTGTTTGAATTTGGAGAAGTGCCAAAGGTAAGAACTTCGTTCAGGGGAGCCGAGTTTCCAGAATTTAGTGCATTGCTTCTTTACTGTCTGATCCTCTCTACCCTTCCAGAAGAGGAAGGATGCCAAGGAGTGTGAAATTTCCACTTAATTCCTAGAGTCCACATTAGCCCTTGCAATATTTCTGACATAAAGTGATTTCCTTGATCAGAGTTAATATTTTCAACAATTCCAGGCCTGGGAATTATTTGTTCTACAATGACTTCAGTTACTATGTTCGCAGTAGCAGATACTGAAAGGAAAGCTTCCATCCACCCTGACAAATGATTAACCAAGAATAATAAGTATTTAAAGTATCTACCTACTCTAAGGAGTTCTGTAAAATCTACCTGTACATTTTGGAAGCGTTGAATTCCTGGTTCTCACCCCCACTTTGGGCTGACTGCAGATAATTTTCCTATTTACCTTTTGACATACTACACAACTCCTGCATACTTGTTCAGCCAGAGTATATATATATTCCTACACATACATATTTCTATACCACAGCATCACACATTGCTGCAATTCCCCAGTGTCCTGGTTTCAGTTAGGATAGAGTTAATTTTCCTCCCAGTAGCTGGTAGGGTGCTATGTTTTGGATTAGGATGAGAAGAGTGCTGATAACATGCTGATGTTTTAATTGCTGCAGAGCAGTGCTTACACCAAGCCAAGGACTTTTCAGCTTCTCGCTCTGTCCTGCCAGCGGGCAGGCTGGGGGTGCAGCAGGAGCTGGGAGGGGACAGACCCAGGACAGCTGACCTAAACTGGCCAAAGGGGTATTCCATACCATCTGACGTCATGCTCAACAATATATAGGGGTGGCTAGCCGGGGTGGGGCGCCGGCTGCTCGGGGTTGGGCTGGGCATCGGTCAGCAGGTGGTGAGCAATTGTGCATCACTTGTTTTGTACATACTATTATTATTATTTTATTTTTCTGTCCCTAATAAACTGTCTCTATCTCAACCCACAGGCTTC